>WSYH01003417.1:0-67637 GCA_036426205.1 Ascaphus truei
AACCCCTGGGGGCGGGTTCCAACTCTGTCAGAGAAGGGAGGAGCCGAAGCAGGGAGTGGCGGATCCAGCAACTTCCACCAGTCAGTTGCGAGGAACCACCGAGAAGGAGAGACCTATGTAGCGGTCATGTAAAATGCCTACAGTCATCTCTCCTGCTGGCAGTAAGGCCTGGTAAGTATGGGCATGCCAGCAGTAATCATGGAGGTTTCCCCTCACACCCTGGTGGGGTGCTCTGTGTATGGCTGGGACTGGTCACATGCTCTGACTCCATGGTTAGTGATGTCAGAGATGTGTCAGCCTCAGAAGCTTACATAAGGCACAGCACTGTGTTCTAAAGTTAGTTCTGATGTGGAGTTGCAAAGTAGTTGGTTGCTGAGTGTTGCTGGAAAGCTCTTGTCAGAGCTGAGGAGGAGTTCTGTCAGTTATGTTATAGTACTCCATGGGAGGCTGTGTCCAGGGACCTGGCACAGGACAGTGATTCCTGCGGGAATAGTGAATCCCTGATCTAGGTGATATACCTAACTAAAGGGAGCACTGGCGAGATGAGCGGCTGAAGATACTCCTTGTGGAGGGCAGTTGCCCTGCCGTGTCAATAAAGATGAGTTCAGCAAGAAACCCTCTCGTGTATCTATCTGGAATGAGTGTACAGAGAGGAGCACCACGGAGGAGTTCCTCGCCAGGATCATCCCCATGCGGACGCAGGGACCCTGGTGAGGTGGAGGCGCTGCACTGTAACTAGGTGAGACTCAGCACACTACCTCAGCTGCCTGTCTGACGGGTTCTCCCCACACACCATGATGCGGGAGACTCAGGAGTCCTGTAGCCAGCAGGTGCACCATATGACATATCCACACTGTAATGGGGTCCGGTTAGACCACAGGGGCCAATGTGAGATTGGGTGGGTCAGACCGGGCCAGAAACACCGTTACACTATGTTAACACAGGAAACTTAACGTCTGTTCCTGTCACATTATGAGTCTTAATTAAAGCAGAATTACTACTGCCCCACATTTCTTTCTTTTTTTTCTTATTTCCTTTTACATGTAAAGCATGTGGGAATGCATAATTCTATATTCTCCTTATAAATCTGTCAAAATCCTGATTGTGGGCCTAACATAATGGCTGCCTTTGAGTTTCAATCAATCCTTCAGTCAGTGTAACTCAGCAGCTACAATGTATCCTTATTCTATTAAAGTAACATTATATCTATTGTCAGTGGTCGACAAATCACCAAAAAATCTACTCGCCGAACAAAAAAATCTACTCGCCACCTAGTACCACACGTGTGCTGCTTGTGCCAATAGGAGCTCGCCACAATGTTAAATCCACTCACCCGGGGCATGCAAATGTATAGGTTTGTCGAACACTGTTTTGTTACAGTTTACAGCTCAAACTGCTGGGAATCTTTACAACAAATTATCCCAAATAGGAAAGTGTTGCAAAGATTTTGGTGAGGTGTGCTAAAACCTGGTATAGAAATCAAAGGATACTTTAAAACGAATTAAAAATGGCATCACGAGTTGAATAAAAACAAAGAAAAGTCACTATTATCTAATACTACAGAACTGATTTATTTAAATAAAAACATACGATTGCACATGTTTTGCTGCTTTAAATGGAGCTTTGTAGAAATAGTATTAAGTAGTTGAGTAAACACTATGGCCCCTACTCAATATGCTGTAAAGGTATGCTCCTGCTGGAGAAGATTTTAGTCCCATTCATCTTCCATAGCACTGGGAATATAACTTCATAGTTGTAAGGGTTCCGGTCCAGGGTTTTTCCTGGAAGATGCCCTTATGTGGCTGTTGCAACCATCTTGGTTTGTGGCAAACTTCTTCCTAGATTCTGTAATTGGCTGCACCTGTTCCAGGGCTTTAAATAGCAGCCAGCTACTCCCAGACCCTGCCAGAGCATGGTATTGGTTTGCCTGTGGATTCACTATTGCCGAACCCTGCCTGTGACCCTGACCTTGCATCTCTGCTGCCTGCCTTGACCTCCGACTACGACTACTCTCACAGGGCTCTTTCCCTTGGCTCTGGTTGGTGATCATATACCGCTACCTTATCTCTGCGGGTCTACATTGTTATAATAGTTTTCTGAGCAGGGGCCATTGACAAGTGATATGAGCAATTCTACATTGAAAGGGAAAGTTGCAAGCAAACTCCGTTGTTTTGGGCTTTTCTAAATCAATTTTTTTTTAATGTTGTCAACGTGTTTCTCCCTGACACTATTTGTAATATGTGTAGCAAACATTTGGTGCCAAATTACAGTGTGGATACTGTATCTAAATACTGTAAACAGTAGGTACTTTGTACCACCACTGCCTCTGGTGGAGTGACTACAACTAGTACCTTCAAAACTACCACTCTCTAGTCACTGAATTGCAATGACCCTGCGGAGCAGGGCCGCAAACAGGGGGAGGGGGGGTCTGCCGGGGTTGGCGTCCCGGGCCCGGTGAGTCAGGGGGCCCGGCCGCCCGGGCATGCGCAGAGGTCTTGGTGCGCATGCACAGGGAAAGCAGGGTGTCCAGCTTATTGCTTGTGGGCCCACTCCCAATGTGGGATGGAGGGGAAGTGCCGTGGAGAGCCTGCGCCCGCCAACCCAGCTCCCCCCGCTCCAGCCTCCTGCCTCGGGAAGCAGCCTCAGGGACCAGGGCTGGAAGGGGGAAATGCTCCCATGGGAATTAGCTCGCCAGTTCCCCCCCTCAGCCTACCTCCTGTGCCCCAGGCTACCTCCTGCGCCCAGAGCCTACCTCCCGCCCCGGGCAGCAGCCGGGGGGCTATGGGGCAGGCGGGGGAAGCATCTGACGAGCAGGAAAGCCGGAAGCAGCACCCACCCGGTCAAGGTCAGTCCCCCACCCACCCAGGCAGTCAAACAACCCACCCACCCAGGCAGTCCCTAAGTCGCTCATGCACCCAGGCAGTCACTGTCACCGACTCACCCAGACAGTCAGTCAGTCACCCACCCAGGCAGTCACTCAGTCACCCACTCACTAAGGCAGTCACTCATTCACTCACCCACCCAACCAGGCATTCACCCACCCACCTAGGAAGTCACTCCCCCCCAGGCAGTCACTCTGTCACTCACCCACCAAGCCAGTCACCCACCCAGGCAGTCACCCACCCACCCTGGCAGCCATTCACCCATCAAGGCAGTCACCCACCCATCCAGGCAGTCAGTCACCCACCCAGTCAGTCACCCACCCAGGCAGTCAGTCACCCACCCAGGCAGTCACCCACCCACCCAGGCAATCACCCACCCATACTTAAATCCCCCAGGCCCATACTTAAACCCCCAAGGCCCATACTTAACCCCCTCCCCTCCTGGCCCATACTTAACCCCCTCCCCCCTCAGGTCAATACTGAATCCCCTCCCCCCCCACCCAGGCCCATACTGAACCCCCCCCCAAGCCTTTTTTCACATTGGATGTAGCATTGGGTATCCTTGTCTTTTGTTGAAAATGTAAAAATAAATAGATTGCATTGTAATGTTTTTTTCCGTATTATAATAAGAAGAAAACAGTTAAGTAAAAGTTGCGCACAGTTTTTTTTTTAAATGTGGTAGGTGCGCTATGGGTTGTGGGGGGGGGGCCTTTCATTTGTCCCCATGATTTCTGTTGGCGGCTCTGCTGCGGAGAGTAGCATTGCCATTAACTAAACAATTACAAATGTGGCATTATAAATATTTACATTTTTACTGCATCCCTTTACGCTACCAGAGCTGTGTATATCTCAGAATGAGTGCAACACACGTTGCTTCTTTTTGTTACCTTATATGGTACAGTATATAAATGTGTGGTTTGAGGTAATCCTCACGGTTCTGAAGGACAATACCTCTGCCCTTATCGGCCTGGCGTATTATTAAATCACCATTTTCATTGGACCCATTTTGCTCCAAACTATACAGGACTTTTTATGGGGAAATGGGAAATTGACTATTTGGAAACTCAATGAATTCAGTCAATATCTGAAATATTATCAATGATATATTGATGATATCCTGATAATGTGGGCTGGGACACAGGAGGATCTTAGTAGATTCATCTTAACAATAACGACAGAAATCTTGTGTTCAGTGGTGAAAATCACAGCAGTGAGATACATTTCCTGCAACTAAATCTGAGTATTGAGAACACCAACATTATTACAAAGTCCTTTTTTAAAAAGGTTGATGTAAATATATTTGGATAATGCGAGTACTCACTCTAGCCATTGGCTAAAAAATATACCTTATAGCCAAATGCTAAGTGTCCGCAGAAATTGTTCTCAGATTATAGATTTGGAATCTCAATCAGAAGTTCTAGCCAGGAGATTAATCGACAAAGGTTATGATCCACTGCTTGTGAAAAAAATCTATACATAAAAGCAAAGATCACTCGAGAGAACAATTATTAATTCCTAAAAGAAATAAAACCCTAGGCATGGAAAAAAGTTTAGGTGACACACCACTATTTATCACAGGGTTTTGCAGACAAGAAAATAACATTTGGAAAATCCTTAAAAAACATTGGGGTATCCTCCAAATGGACCCCTTGTTAAAAACAACTATTACAACTAATCCTAAGGTAGTATTTAGGCAGGCCAAAACTATCAAAGACTCTTTGACACCTAGTGTTCTCAAAAAGGATGTAAATAAAACACATATTCAAGGTAATTTTCTTACTAGGCCAGTGGGAAACTAAACTATGGTGTAGAGGTAAGAGGTAAGGTCCTGAGTTCGATCCCTGTATGTGTTTTGTACAAAATGTATTAATGTTCAATTCCCCCATGGTGTGTGTATGTGTCTGTGTATGGTAGTCAATACAATAAAGCATTGAATTGAATGTTTAAAAAAAATGGTACACGACGGCAGGAGAGCAGAGAGATGAGCACGTGGACAGCTGGAAGAGGAGAGCTCCGGTAAGGTGGCAAAATGGAGGATTTGAGATGGCGGCAAAATGGAGGCTTTCAAATCGGGAGGCATGCACAGACCGCGTTATAAGAGGATTCGCGTTGTAGCGGATCACGCTATAACAGGGTTGAGCTGTATGTGCTTCAAGAAATGCAGTTATAAGCTTCTCTAGCAAGGGTGTTTGGTATTGATGGTCACAATGTGATGTATCCTCGGTGAAAAAAAATAGCACAAATACACAAATAGCACAAATAGCACAAATAGTGTAACTCTGTAAGATTCACATCTATATTGAATACAATGTCACACTTGCATAAGTCACAGTAGTATTAGGCACGTAATAATTATAGTTGAGTGGCTTGATCAGTTTCTCCCCTGCTGTGTCTCTCTATTCTGTTCACCAGGCTCCCGGTAAGCGTCAAGTCACATCCGGCGGCGGGTTGCGTCACTTCCGGTGCCTTCAGGATCAGGCAGGAGGATGGGCAGCGCCTGTCTTGGGGATTCAGTCACGCCTACTACACCGACTCTACGCGTTTCGCTATACAGCTTAGTCAGGAGTCCTCCTCCTACTCTGACTAGCTGGTATCTCCCTGATTGGGACAGAGGTATAAATATGCCTTCTCCCCAGCCTCAAGAGTGTCATTCTGGACTTGATATTCTTGCTGAAGGCTGTGTGCTGACATGGGATTGGCAGAGCTGTTTGGAGTGAAGCAACGGTGGGGAATTTAAAACTGCTAGCTAACAGAGAGCAAGGCGGTGCTGCCCATAGAGTAGAGTCTCAGTTATCTGACATAAACGGGACCAATACCGTGTCGGACAACCGAAAATGACAGATAATACAGAAGTATTATCTGACATTTGTGCCCCTCCCACTCCCTCTTTCTCACTTATAAGGCATGGCGGCGGAAGAAGAGGACAGAAGACCACAGGAGCGGAACAGGAGGAAGAAAGCTGGCGGCGGGAGAAGAGGACCATGTCAGCGGAGGGAAGAAGTTGAGACAGCAGGTGGCGGCAGGAGAAGACATGTAATCAGAGCAGGAGCAGAGCAGCACAGGAGAACGGCAGGAGAGGAATGTGCTGTATCACCGGCAGATACCGGAAGTCAGGTGCCCGGTGTTACAGCACGTTCCTCCTCTGCCATTCTCCTGTGCTGCTCCGATTACATATCTTCTCCTGGCGACGCCAGCTGTCTCATCTTCTTCCCTCGCTGACATGGTCCTCTTCTGCCACCGCCAGCTGTCTTCCTCTTGTTCCACTCCCGTGGTCTTAAGTCCTCCTCTTCTGCCGCTGGTAAGCCTGGCAAGTGAGAAGGAGGTGGGGATGTCGGATAAAACTGAGACTCTACTGTACTACCGAGGACAGCGGCGCAAGTTGGGAACGCGTATTCGGGTAAGCTTCTGGACAGAGGTCCCCGCACCTAGGACTTTAGGTTGTTCCCCCACTTACCCCAGTTGGGTGAGTTTGTGTGTGTGTTTTGTTCTGGAAGTTTATGGAAACTTTTCCCAATAAATTCACTTTTTTTCAACCCAGTTTGTTCAAGTTCTGTCTAGTGTACTGATCCCTGGTGTAATTGTCCTGGTCTCCCGTGACCGTGATACTGAATTAAATGTAAAATATTGATGACAAGAGGCAGAGAACTTGTACATTATTACTTTGAGAGACACAAATGCAGGTGCAATCTTCACCAAATATGCTACTCTAAAGAATTAATTAAAATAGCTAAAAGAGGCATGTGTAAACTTGCCTGGCTGTATAACATCGCCAAGTGTTTAACAAAATTAGGACTAACTGTTTCTCATTATTTTTTGAAACCTGGATTTAATTTCTATGTTGTCAAATACACACTCTGTTGCTTAGCAGCCTACTGTACTGGGGATGTAAGATGAGTCTAATAGGAAGAATGGACATTTACAATCAGCACAGGTAGTAATCAAATCACACAAACAATAATGTAAACTTCAGGGTGTCTGAAACAGGAACATTCAATTACAGTATGTTCAGTCCGCCTGCCTAGATAATTGGCATGTGTAAGCCGATAGCACCATTGTTAGGTTTATGTAGGGCAGCCAGCATGACACGTAGGGCCAGAGTCAGCAAACTCCAAAGTGGCAAACTTTATCACTAAAAAAAAGTAGCTTCACAGTATTCAATATTGACATTGTCGCAGAAAAGAAGCATTGAAGACATGGGGAAGTGGCTGTGAAGATGGGAAGTATTCACATGTTCAATAAGCTCAGAAGAGTGATTAGCACTTTGCCACCTGAGGTATTAATCTCAGATTTCCTTTGCCTCTTTTACTGTGGCAGATTGACCTGTGTAGCTGCCTAATCAATAGATTCCCCCATTTGGAGAGCTGCAGAACCATTTGAAAATGTACCCTATGTAAATAAAATACTATTGCAATAGGCTTAATTCATTATTTGATTATATATTTTTTTAAGTATAACAACTGCGAGAGAGAAACACGGCCCACACCCAACTGAGTACTTAACAGACAATTTAGGGTGCATACTGCCGAGATACAGTTGGGTACCGAGCATAGAACAAAGAGGCAGGTACTCCGTAATGCAAAATAATCCAATTATATTAAATTCGACAATGGATGTTTTCTTAAGAACCCCAGAGGTACATTGAAGGAACACTTTTTTTTTTTAAACCCTAAACTTGAACGAAAGTGACGCGAAAACGGTGTAAACAGAGTGATGATGTCATAGACGCAGTAACATCTGTGAAACCTGCATTGTGCATATAAAATAATAAACAGAGAAATACAAAAGCATTGTGTGTCACCACAGTATGGTAGGACGAAAAATGGAAGATCTAAAGAACATACAAGTTGCATCATAGTTGTACATACAAAATTACTGCACAATTGTGTGATTGATCTGGAAACCCCTGTTTTAAAAGAAATACCCCACCCTGCCTTTATTATTATTTTTTTAATTAAGTGCTGCTAATCGTCCAAAATGTAACAGGCAAATGTATTGGTGTGGGTGCGGGGAGGGTCATGTGACTGCTTAGATGTATAAATGTAACAAAAGTTTAAGGGAAAGCATTGGCAGGGTTAGCATTGGCATCTTAAAGTGATCATCTTTAAGTGAGAATATATAGTTAGACTATAGTTTGACTAGAGGTTGACAAAAGGAAGACTGCATCTTTTCCAAACTCTTCTACACAAGGCAACAAACGGTGACCTACTCTGACCACACTATGATCCCATGCTTGTTAGCCTGCACACTTAACCCCCCCCCTTTACACCTTATTTTACTGCAGCCTCTCCCAACACTGACTGCACACAACTACCCTCACCCCACCCCCCCCTCAACCCCCACTCCCCCCTCAACCCTCTGCAAACCATGAATAGGCCCTAGCATTGCAATGCAACAAAACATTTTGACAAGGAAAAGGCACACCTCTGCTGTTTAGTATGCACACACTCACTTGGCTCACAACAGCTTCATGCTACATTACCTACCTCTGTGATAATGAACCTGCTATATATCAACTTTGTTCTTTCATGTGGCTTCATGGAAATGTTACTGTAAGGATTCTGCTCGATCTGTGCCGGGTTTTGCTGCCAGTTCGTGTTTTTCAGGCTGCCTGCCCTTTCTGTTCAATTTGGCCATTTTGGTTACTGGCAGCCTGCTATATAAGGCTACACTTCCTGGTGGGAGTTGCCAAGCAAAGTTCTGTGTGTTTGCAGCTCTGGTCAGTCTTTGCAGTTACGCCTTACCCTGTTGCCTGTTTTGAATTCCTGTTGCTGACCCCAGACCGTGACTCTGACATCGCTGCCTTCCGCCTGCCCTGACCTCCGCTTGCCTCCTTGACTTTGCACCTCTGCCGCCAGCCCTGACCTCTGCCTGTCCCCTGTACTTTGCAACTCTGCCGCCAGCCCTGACGCTTGCTTTCATACCGACTACGGATACTCTTACAGGACTCTGTCCCTGGGTTGTGGTCGGTTTATTTGCATCCCTACCTCAGCCCTGTGGGTCCATTTCCTGATTTGAGACGAGCACCGTCACAGTTACTGTCTCTATCCATCACAAACTTCTCCGTCCTGGCCCACATCCAACATCATCATTCACCCTGGATTACTCAAAAGCCTTGCACTATCTTCTGAATGTTGGTGGAGAACTCTGAAAGCCAGCACACCAGCCACCGCTCACTCTAATGACAAACGTCACAAATTTACAACTTGCAAACAACTACTCAACTTTCTACTCATACTATTACTCTCTTAGCAGGTGATATTGAACTTAACCCAGGCCCTCCCTTTTCAACTCTGTCCCATACATCTGAGAATACCCCCTTCAAATTCCAAAAAGGTTTATCTGTCGCCCATATAAATATCTGAAGCCTGCTGCCCAAACTGGATGAACTAAGGTCATGGTGCCTTATTTATCAACCCAAAGCCATCATTCTCATAGAAACATGGCTAACCCCTAAAACCCTCGATGCAAATATCGCCATTCAGGGATACTCCATTTCTAGGAAAGATAGGTCAAAGAGAGGAGGAGGGGTGTTATTTACATTGTTAAATTGCCCCGCAAGCCAACCCTCTTTTGATATCCTAGTTGGCAACATCTGCCTCCCTTTTCTAAGCCCGTCTTGGTTGCTGGCATCTACCGCCCCCCTAAAGCTCCTCTACAATCCCTGACTGATATCACCCAGTTTCTTGGCTCTATTTCCTCTCTGAATGAGAAGAGTGAGCTGCTAGTTCTTGGGGATTTCAACTACAATTGACTCGACCCTAAAAACCACAAAATCCAGATACAACTCACAGATACAAGTCACTTAGTCACTTACCCTAACACAACCAATTTCCCAACCCACACGGACAAACCTGAAATCTCACAACCATACCTTTCTATACTGGATTATCTCCTCAAATCCAGTAGAATCCAATTCTCTTGCATCCTTCCTGACATTTTCAGTGACCTTGCAATTGTATACTGTGTAAGGAAAATTAAACCACCCCAATCAAGACCTAAAGTTCTCCTCACTAGAACATTTAGAAACTTTAACCCACAACAGTTTGTGGCTGACCTTACCAACTGCCCTTAGTACAGAATCGACTTAATTCCCGACCCTGATTCTGCGTCCGACTATTTCGAATCCGAGTTCTTAAAACTCTGTGATACCCATAACAAAACACCAACTAGTGTTCCAGCACTCACTGACTCTAAGAAAAGTATCAAACAGGGAGTATGCCAACAAATTTTAAATCTAATGCAAGCACAAGATAACAATATACTTGGAGAAATGTCACACACGCGGGTAATACCGGAATGGACCCTAATTATAAGTGGTGTGGGGAAAAAGACAGGGAAGGGAGAGATACACACAGTGGGAGAGAGGGTGGGTGGGGTGTGGGGGGAAAACAGGGGTTGGGGAGGGTAATTAGGGGGGCAACGTTTTGGGGTGAAGACCCCTTCCTTAGGCCTGTTCCCTCAGGCCCAAAAGGACCACAAGGTACTTCTCTAAACCCCAAGCAGCTGAGCAGGCTCCCCAGATAATAATAATAATGCGATCAATATAACAGAGTTAAAGCTCAATATGTATTGTCCAGAACTGGCAGGAGCATAAGCATTGTTGAGCAAAAAGTAGAAAAGTCAAACCATCACGTCCATAGTTTGTACAGCAAAAACGAAATCTCTCTCTCTCACTCTCACTCCTGCTGTGTGGGGCTTTCTATGATACCCATGCTCCACTACCTAGATTAAGAGTACGGGAGGGGGGGGGGGAGGGGTTTAAGCACCTTCTGTGGGTTACAACTGACCTTATAGCACTCTATCATTTCATGGATTCTACAAAGTAACTGGCACTACCAAGGATCTCAATCACTACAGATGCCTGCAGAACATGTGCACAAGGCAAACAAGGCATGCATAAGCACAATATTACTCTGACAATCTCCTCCAGAATACATCAAACCCAGCTAACTTCTTGAAGGTTATCCACAATATATTCCAGCCTCCTAACCATATAAGGGTTCCATGTAAAATGGATTTGAGGCAAAAGGTGACATTGCATGTCATTTCCCAGAATCCCTTGCAGCAGTGGAAGCACTGTATGCTAGGTGATAATGGCGAAAAGCAGGGTTGCAGACCTGACAAGTGAATGTGCTCACATTTAATATTTTTATTTGAGATATATATATACATTATTCGACGAACCTATACATTCGCACGCCCCGGGCGAGTGGATTTAACATCGTGGTGAGCTCCTATTGGCCCAAGCAGCACATGTGTGGTACTAGGTTGCGAGTAGATTTTTTTGTTCGGCGAGTAGATTTTTTGGTGATTTGTCGACCACTGTGTGTATATTATAATATAATATATATAATAATATATATCTATATTATCTTATTATATAATATCCAAATAGAGATATAGTGCTACTAAAGCAAGAAAATAATTAATCTGTACCAACAAACAGTTAAGCAATCTAAGATAAGGCTAAATAGAAAGCAGTGCCACTGGTGGTGCTAAAGGGTTATTAATATTTCACAGATGAAAACAAACCCAACACAACACTCTGGCATACTGATAGTATAACAAAAAGGGGAAAACTATTTATTAAGCTACAAAAAAGTACAATATAACATAAACATAGGCAGCTTAAAAACACCACAACTCCTGTAGTGCACCAAAAATAAAATTATCCCGTCTAATCAGAAAAGAGAGCCATACATATGACAAATCTAGTCCCAAAAAACTCCCAAAAAATTGTGTCTGAGACACCAGGACCGGCCGGCAAAAAAAGGTATGGTGGTTGGGGAGGGGGGCATAAGTAACAGCAACACTTTGAGCTATCAACAGGTGCTATGCCCTTTACTTAAAGTGAATCAATAGATCGCTCATAGAGTGACCAGCGTAGTACAATAGCAATCAAATGCTGAACACATCATGAAAAAGGCAGCCCAAAATAACACACAGCTAGAGTGAGCTGTGAGTAGGATAATTAAGTAGTACGCTCTTTCACCCAGTACAATGTGATTTCATCTGGAGGCTAGCCCACTTCCATAACCGCCTCTCCGCAGAATCATACCAGCAGATGCAAGGCAAATGGTGCAGGAGAGGTGAGACAAGCCGCCAGACAATCGTTTCGCAGGTCGCTTCTTCAAGGGTCAAAAACAGGAGGAGGAGTACCTCCCAAAGTAGAGCTCTAGGATAGTGACACAAAATGGCAAATAGCTTGATAATCCAAAGTATTAAAGTCCACAGTAAAAATCCAGATGTTGATCCTAAATAAGCTCCTAGATTGGGCATAAACCAAAAATATAAATGGGGTAAATCAGGGTCGCCCGTGTGGATCAACCCAGACCCCCAACTTAATGGATTGACAATGTCCTGGAGCTGGATCACAGTATGAATGAAAGGAAGTAATAAAAACATCTGTACTCTCTTGATTGAAGATCTGAATAGGCGTGCACCGGCTCAAAGGAATGATGCAGGAGAGGAGACTCCCAGCTGGGAGAAAGTGCCATGCACTGCTGCCGTGGAAATCACCAAAAGAAAAGCTGATGCTGCTGGATCACTTAAAAGTATTTATTGTTAGCTGGACATATACAAAATATAGCAAGCACCTCACGAGGGGGCACTCTGACCGTTTCGTGCGCTACAGGCACTTTGTCAAAGTGCCGGTAGCTCATGAAACGCAGTGCCCCTCCGTGAGGTGCTTGCTATATTTTTGTATATGTCCAGCTAACAATAAATACTTTTAAGTGGTCCAGCAGCATCAGCTTTTCTTTTGGTGATTTCCACGGCAGCAGTGCATGGCACTTTCTCCCAGCTGGGAGTCTCCTCTCCTGCTTCTTCAGGGGGCTCCATGAGAAGCGATCTGCGAAACGATCATCGGGCATGAGACTACTATTTGATGACAAAAATCCACAAGTTGATGGTGTTTCAAATTTTGTCTTGCCTGTGTTTAATTCCGTGTCATGAATCTTTGTCCTTTTTAAGTTAGTTGCTCATCCCACAAATCGGTATAAAATATAGTGTTTAGATAACTTCTGCAATTATGATGTCTTGAGAGCTCATGTAGAAAATATGCCTATGAAAAACTTTACATGTTGTCTATAAAAGATTCTATTTTTCTCCAAAGCAATATAGTTCTTCTTTGTATTAGTAACACATGAAATTGTTGAAAAAGTTTCTATAGCAATTAAACTGCATGTCTATTGCACAGAATAACATATTTCTGAAGAAAAGAAAATTAGAAAGGAAAGACGGATCTCCATAAAAATAATAATTCTATTTCTTTTAATAAAGATTTTTTTTGCTATGATAACTTTAATTGGATGAGAGAGCAAAACAAAGATATCACCTAGACATTTGTGGACAACTGGGCTGTGTTTTGATTTTGTACAGGCCAAACGCCTTGAACGATTCTGCAGAAACTTTGAGGGTACCTTTCTGCCATCCTAACTTAGATCTGCCTGGTTTCAACCAAATCGGTGCAACTTGGAATCATTTTTTTGTTTCTTGAAGTGATAAAAAATAAATAAAACTGTACATCTCATTGACCGGATTTTTGATACAAAACATAAAATGTATTATTTTGCAATTTGTACTAAATTTTCAGACAATTTGTTTGAACCGTGTCGGAGAAATTAAATATTTAAAATGAAAATAAATTGATAACCATGGTAACAAACACTGTGCATCAACGACTTGTAGCTTTACTTTGACATCTCGGAGTCCAGCACAGACTATAATCCAGGTCTAACTGTTCATACATCACGGCCTTCTTGAGAATAATGAGTTTTGTGTGATTTTTGTTTTTTCACGTTTTGGACACTTTGTTGCAAATGAGATTGTCATTGTTACATGGAAGTGTTTTGCATTTTGTGGTATTATATTAAACGTATTTCTTTGCAAGTCGCAATAATGGGAGAGTTGAAGTGGTATTCAGTACTTTATTTACATTTTTGTTTGACTTCAAGACAGTTTTGTTGGATTAAAGTTAGGGTTAGTGACAGTGCTTTTAGCCACACTGTTCCCACTCTTTGGAACAGTCTGCCTCGTACAGTTCGAGACCCCCTCTCTGGAAATCTATAAAACAGACTCAAGACTTACCTGTTTACCCAGGCATTTAACTAATGAACCACAACCTGTCCGGCATTTAATAGCTACGTACCGTCCCACCCTGTTTTGCATCTTCCCTTGTGTTTGGTCTCTTTTATAACTTTAAATGTTTTCTTCTTTTTCCCTTTTTGTAACTGTGAAGTGCTTTGAGTCCCATTGGGAGAAAAACGCTATATAAATAAAGTTATTATTATTTATTATTGATCATTGTGACGGACAATAGCAGGCCTTTCTGGACAATTTAGTTTCCGGTGCCTCGACAGTCAGTTGAAACTAGGCTTATTAATAGGCTCGTATAATATTAAATTAAATTGTCCAGACATTACAATTTTTAACTGACGTTTGGAAATATTAAGATAATTTGATGAAAAAATGTACAAATCGATGGCATTTTAAATTTTGGTTTTGCCTGTTGCAGGGAGAATGAAAGTTCGTCTTGTGGCCTAAGCATATAAGGGGTTGGCCCTAGTCATGTAATGGGTTAATTTTGCTGTAATAATGCTTACATAGTCTGAAACTTATAAACAAAAGACAGGGGTGCCCAATGCTACATCTAATTGACAAAACATATAAAGTAATAAGTATAAAGTTTAAATACTTCAATAATAATAATATTTACTTGGTTATTTAGTTAAACCCTTTGGCCAAAGCATCATAAGCCTGCATACCACGTCAAGGTAAACCAAAATGAACGCAGGTCCTACACTACATTGTGAACCCTTCCCTTTACCTCTGTATGAGGGGAAACAACCACAGTGAGTCCTGTCCATTCAGCAAAATGCCAACACCTCCCAAGTTAAAAAGGTGGGGAGGGGTGAGCTCTGGGAGGAGGGGCCACTTACTTCCAAACGACTGTTTAACACACACATTCCCAGCACGCTCAAACTCCCCACCTTTTTAACTTGGGAAGTAAATATTATTATTATTGAAGTATTTAAACTTTATACTTATTACTCTATATGTTTTGTCAATCGTAAGTAGCATTGGGCACCCGTCTTTTGTTTATATGCATTGGCCACGCTCAGTAGCACTCCTTTTGACATAAATATATGATGTACGCCACCACAATGGATTTGAAATGAAACAACCAAGATGCAATAGAAGTGCAGACTTTCAGCTTTAATTCAAGGGGTTGAACAAAAATATCGTATGAAACGTTTAGGAATTGCAACCATTTTCATACACAGTCCCCTTATTTCAGTGGCTCAGATGTAATTGGACAAATTAACACAATCATAAATAAAATGTTCATTTTTAATACTTTGTCGAGAACCCTTTACAGGCAATGACTGCTTGAAGTCTGGAACGCATGGACATCACCAAACGCTGGGTTTCCTCCTTTGTGATGCTTTGCCAGGCCTTTACTGCAGCTGTCTTCAGTTGTTGTTTGTTCGTGGGTCTTTCTGCCTTAAGTTTTATCTTCAGCAAGTGAAATGCATGCTCGATCGGGTTGAGATCAGGTGATTGACCCGGCCATTGCAGAATATTCTACTTCTTTGCCTTAAAAAACTCCTGGGTTGCTTTCGCAGTATGTTTTGGGTCATTGTCCATCTGTAAAGTGAAGCGCCGTCCAATCAACTTCGCTGAATTTTGCTGAATCTGAGCAGACAATATATCCCTATACACTTCAGAATTCATCCGGCTGCTTCTGTCTTCTGTCACATCATCAATAAACACTAGTGACCCAGTGCCTTTGTAAGCCATGCATGCCCATGCCATCATACTGCCTCCACCGTGTTTTACAGATGATGTGGTATGCTTCGGATCATGAGCCGTTCCAAGCCTTTTCCATACTTTGTTCTTCCCAGCATTCTGGTATAGGTTGATCTTAGTTTCATCTGTCCAAAAAATGCTGTTCCAGAACTTGGCTGGCTTTTTTAGATATTGTTTGGCAAAGTCTAATCTGGCCTCTCTATTCTTGAGGCTTATGAATGGTTTGCAGCTTGTGGTGAACCCTCTGTATTTTCTCTCGTGAAGTCTTCTCTTTTTGGTGGACTTTGATAATGATATGCCTACCTCCTGGGGAGTGTTCTTCACTTGGCTGGATGTTCTGAAGGGTTTTTTCTTTACCATGGAAAGGATCATATGATCATTCACCACTGTTGTCTTCCGTGGACGTCCAGGCCATTTTGTGTTTCAGAGCTCACCAGTGCGTTCATTTTTTCTCAGAATGTACCAAACTGTTGATTTGGCCACTCCTAATGTTCCTGCTATCTCTCTGATGAATTTTTTTTTTTTGCAGCCTAAGGATGCCCTGACTTGCATTGAGAGCTCCTTTGGCCGCATGTTGTGGGTTCACAGCAACAGCTTCCAAATGCGAATGCCACACCTGGAATCAACTCCAGACCTTTTACCTGCTTAATTGATGATGAAATAATGAAGGAATAGCCCACACCTGTCCATGAAACAGCTTTTGAGTCAATTGTCCAATTACTTTTGGACCCTTGAAAAAGAGGGGGATACATATTAAAGAGATGTAATTCCTAAACCCTTTCTCCAATTTGGATGTGAATACCCTCAAATTAAAGCTGATAGACTGCACTTTAAGCCCATATTCATTATTTAACTGTAACTTTAATTTATTTTGGTACACAGCCAAAATAACAAAACTTGTATCAGTGTCCAATTATTTTCGGGCCTAACTGTATATAATGTGGTGGGTTTTGGCGTTTGAGCATGCTGGAACTTCCAGCATGTAGTTTATTGTGAGTTTCAGACAGCTTACTTCCTCTTTTTCAGTGACTGTCTAAGTCTTGTGGCTGGTACTTGAAGTTAATGGTTTAGTATTGCTGACTCTCCCCCTGTCCCCTGAGATAGTAGTATTTAAGCTTTGTCTTGGGAGGCGGCTTGTGTCCAGGGATATGCGATTGCAGGGAAAGTAACTCTAACTGCCAGGCACCTGAAGAAGGGGTGTGGGGGTTCCCCTGGTAAAACTGTGCACGTGGTATTCTGACGGCTAACACTGTCTGCAACTAAATATTTTAATAAACAATATTTTACTAACAATTGATGTGGGCGTGTCCATGTGTGTACTCGTGGGAAATATCGACAATCCGAAAAAGCATTTCTATCAGTATATTTTGAATAAGTATTTCATGTCAGCATATTTGGTGCTGCGAGCAGGGTAAGCAACTCATGTCACCATATTTGGCATAGTCGGCAGGATAAGCAACCCGTCAGTATGTTTGGCACTGTCGGCACGTTAAGTAACCCCTGTCAGTATGTTTGGCACTGTCGGCACGTTAAGTAACCCCTGTCAGTATGTTTGGCACTGTCGGCACGTTAAGTAACCCCTGTCAGTATGTTTGGCACTGTCGGCACGTTAAGTGACCCCTGTCAGTATGTTTGGCACTGTCGGCACGTTAAGTGGCCCCTGTCAGTATGTTTGGCACTGTCGGCACGTTAAGTAACCCCTGTCAGTATGTTTGGCACTGTCGGCACGTTAAGTAACCCCTGTCAATATGTTTGGCACTGTCGGCAGGATAAGAAACCCTCATCAGAACACCCGTGTTTCATTCCGTGTTATGAATCTTTGTCCTATTATTGTAGGTTTACTCGCTCATTTCCACAATGCTGTATGAAATATAGCACTTTCCTAGTGCTATTTTACACATCATTTTTGCAGCAGTTTTACACCCACAATACTGATAAGTAGCTTTGTGACTGGCTGTATCTGCTTAAGGCTGTGTTATGCCCATAGAAATCGAAGTCCATTTTTTATTTTGGTCTCATTTTCATACATGCAACACTTTATCATTGAGACAACAATATCAATAGTGTGTATACTGAAGTCTGTCAAAACCACAGTCACCACAAAAGGGAAGAGGTGCAGACACATTTTGGCTAAATGCCTTTAAGCAGCATTTCTTTCAAAATGCTATATTTTTTTTATTAAATAAATCAGTTGTGTGGTATTAGATAATACGTACTGCATTTTTTCCCTCTCTCAATGTACCCTTTTTAATGATTTTTTAATGTATGAAGCTTCCTTGGGTTGCTATAGCAACCAGTTAGCAAACCACAGCACTTCCTTTTTTGAAATAGGCATCTTAGATAATTGCATTGCTATAAATGTAAGGTATTGCTGCATTTATTAAGACAAAAACAAATAATGAGCAACAAGCAATGCCCCTTTAATGATGCAGTCTTACTAAACAGCATACTGTTGGATAGACATTAATGAAAATGTATATTGTAAACTTCTCTGACATAATTCCCAATTCATCACATATTTAATTGCCATTTAAAATTAGGATTGAAAGTTTAGCTAACAAAAGCAAAATGGCAAATATAAAGGGTTTAGCTAGTGTCTTAGACCTATTGTAAATAAAGAAATTATGCTGCAGCACTTTGAAAAACACTGTAATAAAGTCAGAGTTATAAAGTGTATGCAATGGAAATTTTACTACCACCTTGCATAAAGTTTCTAAATTATTTCTCTATAAAGTATATGCAAAAAGTAAATATTGGGGTAAAGAAGGCTAAGCAACGGCAGTAGGTACATTTATTTTCAGATCCACAAAATAGGGCTGGACCAAATACTACATTATAGCAGTAACTCCCGCCCTGCAATATGCGAGGTAACAGTGCCTATTTACTAAGCTTAGAAACTATTTGTAACAGGGGACTTATCCCTGTTCACAAATGTGCCTCTAATCCAGCAGTGTGGTGGTTAACTGCTGATAGGCAATTAACTAACACTGCCTGATTAGATTGCTTAGAAAAGCCTGTCTTTTGAGACAGGAAGTGAGACTCCTTTGCTCACACCTGAGCTGAACTTGGAGACAGAGCACAGATTCCTTAGTCCACAACTGAGCTGAACCAAGGAAGGGCAGATGTCTTGAGCGACAAGCTGACCACAAGACAAAGAGGACAAGATTCTAACCTGGAGCCTGACATTTTCTGTGCACACAAGGGTGCGGTTCCAGGAGAGCAGAGAAGCTTCCCCTACAGCAGCGCAGCTAACAGATAAGACATTTTCGTATAAGACTATTATCTATGTAGGTGTATTGATAAATGTCTCCATGATTTGGGGATGGTAAAGAGCCTAAGTAAACCAACCCAGACAGAGAGGGCTGAGCTACATGTGTAGATAGTCTCCAAAGCAGAGATAGGTTTTCTTTGTTTGGCTCACTATTTTGCTTATGTTGATTTTTTGCTGTGTTTGAAGCGACAGGCACAATAAAGCCTTGTTATAATTTCACCTTACAACAGTCTCCATTGTGTACCTCTGCACATGTCCTCCTACTCTATTATTATCAACTATTAACTCAATTCCACTACAACGGGAGTTAACGATAATTCAAAGTCAAGATATGATATTTAATAGCTACAGCACCGTCCCGTCCTGTATTGTATTTTTCCTTGTGTTTGGGCTCGTTTATAATCTTAAATGTTTTCTTCTTTTTCCCTATTTGTAACTGTGATGGGCTTTGAGTCCCATTGGGAGAAAAGCATTATATAAATAAAGTTAATAATAATAATAATATGTCTCATTATCACGTAATGGTAAAGCTGACTAGAGTGCAATAAGAATGTAGATTCTCCTCAAATATGTATATTAATTTATTGTCGGTATTATTGTTTAAGAAAGGAAAATCCCAAATCGAATACTTTAGTCACAATAATATTTGCTACGCAGTTTGAGATATATAGGGGTCTATGTATCGAAAGTGGTCTGCGCTGATACATTTGCGTTAAAAAAATTGTACATTTTGTTCTGTCTCAAATGTGAAATTTTTGAGATGTATTTCTACAGAAATTTGGTGCATGCTGCATTAGTATTCTGCGCTAACAAGACTGACGCCATTTTTATGCTGATGGAGAAAACCAACGCAGAAAACCATCGAGAAAAGTAACGCTCAACACACATTTCCTAATACATGGACCTATGACAATATGCAAACGTGACTCCACCCTACCTCCTCCCACTTGCTCAATAAATCCCTTACCTCTACGCAGACGGATGCAGACATTCAGCGCAAAATGGCACACGTAAAATTACTACCTGGCACAGGCATATATCAGGACGAGTTGCGTCAAAACAACTTTGTGCCAACATTTTTCATTTGATACATGGATATTGTGAACCTTGATATTTCTAACAAACATTCCCTCTAATATTGGTCACCCACAGTTATGTAGTATGTACACTTCTAAAAAAAAAATTGCAGAATAAAACAGAAATTAAATATTTAATGCTTAAAATTGATGACATTAATTATTTAGAAAAGAGAGAACGCTGTTTCTACATTATCCGTTGACAGAGAGCGTTGGAGACTAGCATTTCTCTCTTTTAAAATCAATTGTAAAGGGTAAGTGACCACAGGCAAGAATTCTCCATTCCAGTAACTGACCCAAAAATCTTGCAGTAATTAAAAAGTGTGATGTAGCAAGAAAAATATTTGTTAACCATTTTCCTGGTCACTGGCAGGATATGGGTTAAACAATTGATCGATGTATTAGGCTTTCTTGGAAAGATCCAATCAATCTTTAGCTGACAGTTTTTATTTGTGCCCTGTGAAAAATTAGTATGTTTCTATTCTCAACAGGACCTATAGAATGTTAATCATGGGAGATACTTAGGTCCAAATTCCCAAATTAATAGAAGTTACAGCTTCCTAAAGTTTAACACCCTTTAGTGAACAATGTATCTGTGTCTGACAAACAGTCTTATCATCAAAAGACATTAGATTCATTAAAAACACTCTCCAATCTTTGTCCGATCGTTTTTAATCTTGAAAATCTTCTTGCCGCACTGTTCTAATAAAGTCTGGCACCAGACATTATAGTATAATAAAGTGGTTTATTTGCAGGTTGCAAATGCACAACGTTTCGGGATCTCCCTTCCTCAGGTACAATATTTACAGAAAAAATAAAAAATAACGTTGTGTGTTTGCAACCTGCAAGGGGGGTGATGTGATGTGCAGGAAGGGGGGGGATGTGCTAGGCGCGGGAGGGGTGTGGGGGAAATGGTAATAGAGGCGGGTGTGGATGGTGATGTGCAGGCTGGGGGGGGTGTGATGTGCAGGCAGGGGGATGTAATGTGCAGGAAGGGATGATGTTCAGGCTGGGGGAGTGATGTGCAGGAAAGGGGGATGTGATGGGCAGTGGGGGATGGGATGTGATGTGCAGGCTGGGGGGGGGGGGGTGATGTGCAGGAAGGGGAGATGTGATGGGCAGGGGGGATGGAATGTGATGTGCAGGGGAGTATTGTGTGTGTGTCCGTCCGTCCGTCTGTCCGTTCCGTCTGTCCGTCCCTTAGCAATAAAGCTTAAAAAAATAAAAAATACATTTTAATTTTGCTTTTAAAAAATGGGTGCCACGCTCACACCACGTTATTAGCGGATCCGCACACAACGGGGTCCCTAGGTGGTCCCCGCAGGTGTCTGGGTGTCCCAGGGTCGTCCCCATGGGTGTCTGGGGCCTTTGGGTGGTTCCCACAGGTGTCTGGGGGCCCTCGGGTGATCCACACAGGTGTCCGGGGTCCACACATGGGTCCCTGGGTGGTCCCCGTGGGTGTCCGGGGTGTTTGGGTGGTTCCCGTGGGCTTACGGGTTCCTCGGGTGGTCCCCGTGGATCACCGCTGGCCTGTGGTACCAATCCTGTTGTAAAAATAAATAAATATGGCATACATTTTAATAAATACACCTCCCCCCCACCAAAAACATACAGTACAGTAATGGGCAAAATAACTATTATCCAGATATGGATAATAACTCATTTGCCCATATTAAAATAAACATTAGCCAGTCAGCAATAATAATGTAAATAAAAAACTTTCCACTTACCCCTGCCATTATGAAGGGCGTCCTCGTCCGCATACTGCAGGGCCATGTCCTCCGTTGCCAGAAATAATACATGAAATAAAACAATCCCATGGCCCCTAACACCTCAATCACCTTAGCGGGTTAATAACCGCTATAGTAATTAAGTAGTTAACCCCCATCCCCCGCTAGCCACCCGGGAGGCCTAACCACCCACCCCGGACCCACTATACCCACCCTGTACCCATTGATTGGCATAGTGGTACATCATATCCATATAATATGGGCATGATAAGCCACTATACCACTCATTGGTCACCCTAATAAAAATACTTTAAGGCCCAAAATACACAATAATAAAATATACACAAGCACCTAAACAACACAATTCAATAAATAAAACATTAGCCAACAAATTCTATTACTAAAGGCACTAACCAACAAAACAATTAAATAATTTAAAGTAGTAACCAACAAATCAATGAAATAATAAAACAACTAGCCAAAACACCAATTAAAAGCAGGAGCCAACACAAGAAATAATTAATTAAAAACAGTAATCAAGCCAATCCAAACATATAAACAAGCCAGCAAAATGTCAAACAATTAAAGCCAAAACATAAACTCAAATAGAAAAAAACACAATATAAATCAAGCATTTGTCAAAAAAAGGATAGGCTAATACTGTATTGATCTGTGCACTAAACGGGCACAGATTAATACATTATCAGTCAATGGGCAATGAAAAACATAAATTAAACAAGATCCAATCCAAAAACCTGCAAAAAAATACATTGACATACTGTACATTCAATATGTAACTTAACTTTAGAAGCGTTGGCACTCCAAATCCTGGGGTAAAAAATTCACGCATATTGTATCCAATGGTGAATTCTGATTAATTTGCTCTGATTTTTTTAGTACCCAATCTGCAAGCGAATTTTTGTGGGGGAATCTGATTTGGTCTAAAAAAACTCTAGGAAAGGGATTCGCCCATCTCTATTTAGGAGCTACAGTATGAAGGAAACATTCCTATTTCTCGTTTAATGAAGAGGAACCTACTGCAGTGTATTTGGTAATTGTTGACATACAATTTACTTGTGGTTTTGTCCACATTGTGCTTCCTATATTGTGTTAATCTACATAACTGACCTACAATTGTGCACATTTTAATGGCGATTCAGCTACAAAAATATGATATGATAAAAAACGAAAGAGGTCCCTTTTTCCTGTACACAGTGTGTGTGCATGGGCGTCCGCAGGAGGGGGCAAGGGGGGGCGCTTGCCCCCCCCTGGATCACTCGCAGCCCCGAGATCCCGCAGGGCAAGCAGGGTGTCCGGCCTGCTGCCTGTGGGCCTGCTCCCCCTCCCAACGTGGGACGGAGGGTGGGGACCCAACCCAGCCAACCCAGCATCCACCGTGTGCGTGCGCCAACCCAGGTTCCCCGCACGTGCCTCCTGTCCCAGGCAGCAGCCGCAGGGGATGCTGGAGCCGCCTGCCAGTCTGACGTGTGTCCCCCCCAGCCCACCTCCGCGCGCCAGCCCAGCAGCTGCTGCGGGAGATGCTGCAGCCGCCCGCAAATCTCGCCCCCCCCTAGCCACCCACCTCCAGGCACCAACCCAGCAGCATCCGCGAGGGATGCAGCTGCCCACTGCCAGTCTCGCGCCCGCCTCCATGCGCCAACCCAGCAGCAGCCGCGGGGGATGCTGCAGCCGCCCGCTATTCTCACGCCCCCCCCCTCCCAGCCGCCCCCCCCTCCCTCCCAGATGCCCCCCCCTCCCTCCCTTCCAGCCACACCCCCCTCCCTCCAGCCGCCCCCCCCCTCCTCCCAGCACTCGGGATGAGGTGGCTCTCATTGGTAGCACTACCAATGAGTTAAAATTATGCCCCCCCCCCAAAAAAAAATTCTGCGGACGCCCATGTGTGTGTGTGTGTGTGTGTGTGTGTGTGTGTGTGTGTGTGTGTGTGTGTGTGTATACAGTATATATGAGTCGCAGAACTGCAAAGTGGTCCAGATTTACAAAACAGAGCACTGAATAAGCAGGAAGGGGGTAGCAGGATGAAAAGAAGTAAGATCAGGTAAAAGGTGAGATCATAGTGATGTTAAGATCCTCAGGGAGAGGAATAAATAGCCCGAAGTCATTAAGGTTGTACATTGCATCCTTAGGTATTCAATATTATCTCCATTATATAGTAATAGTGCTACAGTGGTTGTCTTGTCATAATGAACTGTAGTGTCATGCAGAACAGGAGTCATTAGTAACAGATGGCTGAATTAGTGTACCAGGTTTTCCGTCACTCAATAAAGCAGCATTATCGCCTCCTGGTTAAAAATGATAATATATATTGTATGTCTATATATCTCCTAGCCTCCCGGCCGCTACTTCTTTTTCCTGGGCCTTTCCAGTGTCAGTCCTGTTAGGTGCAGGCAGTGGAAAGGTTAATTCCTTCTGTAGGCTGTGTATGTGTATTACAGCCTTTGATACAATTCTGGTATCCAAGGACAGGCCTAGCAACCACCAGAGAGTGTCAGCATGAGAGATGGATACTGATTGGTTCATCCAAAAGCAGTGCTAGCCAATCAGTATTCAATCTTTGCTGTTATGGGACAGGGTTCCAACCCCCTATCTCAGGTTATAAATCCTGACACTCTCCTAAATTAGTTCAAGTTCTGGAGTGATGTGAAGTGCTAGAAGAAGAAGTTCTGAGCCTCTACACTTGTGGAGTGGGGAGTCTTTTCCTCTATCCCACTTAGGGGATGGAAGGGAAGAGGATCAGGCCTGAGTCAGGACTCTGACCATGTGTAACGCTTGGCCTGCCCACAAACCAGATGAGACCCCGGGACTGAGGTGGAAAGGACAAATACCACACACCTAACAGTAAACGGCGGCTCGGCCGGAGTGTGGAAGTAGCGTAGCTGATCCGGGGAACAAAAATAGAAGTAATTCGGTACTTGCCAAATCCGACGTAGAAGGGTTGGGTACGTGAGCCAATGGTCCTGGAGTAGAGAAGGGAGCGTGGTAGAGTGTCCGTAAACCTGGGTCAAGGAGAGGAGAGAGCTGCATCACTGAGGATCCGTTTGCCGAGTCCGAGATGTATAGAAGACAGCGTGGTAGAGTGTCCAATAGCCAAGTCCGAGGGGTCCAGAAAGCAGCGTGGTCAAAGTCCAAAGCCAAGGTCGAAATCCAGGGAGGTCAGCAGAGAATCCAGGGACAGGAACAGGGACTGAAAAACAAGAGAGCCAAGCAGAAGCAGACAGCACCAAGGTACAGTAGCTATGCAGAGCATTGAGGGAATGGGGAGACTAGACTAAATAGTGGGCGGGGAAAGGGAGGAGCGGAGGTGCGGTCCAGGGGTTAACCCTGATAGGAGAGCCTGGGGGTGGACCTGGTCTAGCTGTAACTGGGGAGTGTGCCAGTCCCGCAAGGAGGAGGCGGGACCAGGCTCAGGGCGCCAGGTAAGAGAGGCTTGGGTCCGCGTACGCCTGTAAGGATGACATGCGCGACCCGGAAGAGAGAGAGCAGCAGCGGGGGTGACGCCGACGGCAGGGGAACACCGCCGGGGATTCGGGGCAGCGGAAGAGCAAGGTAAGGGGACGCTGGGAGCGGGAGTCTCCGCAGCGTGGGACCTTACAGTACCCCCCGCCCCCCTGGAGGTTCGGACTCTGGATG
This sequence comes from Ascaphus truei, assembly GCA_036426205.1. Lineage (NCBI taxonomy): Eukaryota > Metazoa > Chordata > Amphibia > Anura > Ascaphidae > Ascaphus > Ascaphus truei. The sequence continues at coordinate 25,418 of WSYH01003417.1, forward strand.
ATCCATCCAAGGTCTGTGGGGAAATTTTTGGTGGAATCGTTTAAGTAGAGACGGAGCGTGGAGATCAGCGTGCGAGACCCAAGAACGATCCTGAGGTCCATATCCCTTCCAGTCGACCAAAAACTGGAATTTGCCCCTGGAGATGCGAGAGTCAATGATGGACTGGATTTCGAATTCCTGTTGTCCTGGTACAATGGTGGGAGGAGGTCGAAGAGAAGGATGAGCAAATTGTGTGCCTTGGATGAAAGGTTTTAAGAGCGAGACATGGAAGACGGGTGAAATCTTCATGGAGGGGGGTAACAGAAGTTGATAGGCCACAGGGTTGATTTGTCTCAGGATGGGGAAGGGACCCAGGAACCTGGGAGACAATTTAGGGGTTGGGGCCTTCAGTTTGATATTTTTAGAAGAGAGCCAGACCTTCTCTCCGGGTACAAACTTATGAGCCTCCCGACGAAGCCGATCTGCCTGTCTCTTCTGTCTTAGGACAGATTCCTGTAAAGCTGTTTGAATCTTCCTCCATGACTCTTGTAATGTGGTCACCCTAACATCTGCTGCAGGCACTCCCAACATGGATGAATGCATAGGTAGGCGTGTAGGATGAAATCCATAGTTTACAAAAAACAGTGATTTTTGAGTGGACTCATTCTTGAGAGAGTTAATGGCAAATTCAGCCCAAGGAAGTAATTCTGCCCAATTATCTTGAGAGTCGGAAGAAAAACAACGCAAATAGTGTTCGAGGGACTGGTTCATGCGTTCAGTCTGCCCATTAGTTTGGGGGTGATAGCCTGAGGAAAAAAGAAGAGTAATGCCCAGCCTCAGGGAAAACGTGTGCCAGAACTTCAAAACAAATTGAGTACCACGGTCCGAGACAATGGACAGTGGAATGCCATGAATACGGAAAATCTCTTTTACAAAGATATCAGCCAGAGTACAAGAATTTGGTAAACAATTGAGGGAAACAAAATGAGTTTGCTTGGAGAATCTGTCGATGACCACTAGGATAGTAGTCATACCGTTAGAAGAGGGAAGATACACGATGAAGTCCATGGCAATGTGACTCCAAGGATGGTCCGGGACCGGGAGAGGTTGGAGTAGACCAGAAGGCTTTTGACGGAGTGATTTATTTTGGGTGCAGACTGGGCAAGAGGAGGTGAAACTTTGAATGTCCTTTACAATATATTGGGCCACCAAAAAGTTCGCCGGATCAGATCCGTAGTTTTCTTAAAGCCGGGATGACCGGCAGATCTGAAGGAGTGACCCCATTCGAGAATTTTAAGATGGAAACGTGGGGGTGCGTAAAGACGTCCATCAGGAACCTCTAGTCCTTCGGGGACCTGTGATTGAGACTCCAAAATTTTATCCAAAATGTCAAAGGAAGCGGCAGAGATAAACAATCGAGGGGAAAGGATACTCTCCAGGACGTCCTGCAACTTCTCCTCAGTATTGAACTGACAAGACAATGCATCAGCTTTAATATTCTTTGTCCCAGGAATATAAGAGATGAAGTTAAACCTTGAGAAGAACAACGCCCAACGAGCCTGATGGGGACCAAGGCGACGGGCACCCTCAATGTAAGAAAGATTTTTGTGGTCCGTGAGGATCAGAATGCGTTCCTTGGTTCCTTCAAGAAGGTGTCTCCATTCTTGTAATGCCATCTTGATGGCCAACAACTCCCTATTCCCCACGTCGTAATTTCTTTCTGCTGAAGAGAATTTCTTGGAGAAAAACCCGCAGGGGTGGAGTTTATATTCGTGGGTGGTTCTTTGTGAAAGAACCGCACCGGCCCCCACATCAGAAGTGTCGACTTCTAGGATAAAGGGGAGGGTGGGGACAGGATGTCGTAAAATGGGGGCCGAAACAAAGGTTCTCTTGAGAGACTCAAAACCCTGACTAGCCTCCGATAGCCAAGAGGAAGGATCGGACCCTTTTTTGGTAAGAGCCGTAATGGGTGCTACCAAGGTAGAAAAAACAGCAATGAATTTCCTATAATAGTTTGCGAAGCCAAGGAAACGTTGAATCGCCTTCAAAGAGTTGGGTTGTGGCCAATCGAGTATAGATTTGAACGTCTCTGGATCCATGGTGAACCCCTGGTCCGAGACAATGTATCCCAGGAAAGTGGTTGAGGATTGATGGAAGACACACTTCTCCATCTTGGCATAGAGCCTGTTGGCCCGTAGAAGAGAGAGCACCATTTTGGTATGGAGAATGTGTTCTTCGGGGTTTTTGGAAAATATGAGGATACTGTATCATCCAAGTAGATAATCACAAATAAGTTCAATAGATCACGGAAAACTTCATTCATAAAGTCTTGGAAGACTGCAGGTGACTTGCACAACCCAAAAGGCATCACCATGTACTCATAGTGACCACTGCGCGTGCTCAACACGGTCTTCCACTCGTCGCCACTGCGGATGCGAATAAAGTTATAGGCCCCCCGTAAATCAAGTTTAGAAAAGATCGTGGAGCCTTGCAACCTATCGAAGAGCTCGGGAATTAGGGGCAATGGGTAGTGATTCTTGATGGTAATCTTATTTAGCCCGCGGAAATCGATGCACAGGCAAAGTGTTCCATCTTTTTTTCCACAAAAAAATATCCTGCTCCGGCGGGGGAGGTGGATTTCCAGATAAAGCCTTTCTGAAGGTTCTCCGTGATATACTCAGCCATGGCTTCCGTCTCGGGTAAAGATAGTGGATACGACCTGGCTTTGGGGAAAGGGGCTCCCAGAATCAAGTCAATCGGGCAGTCAAAAGGGCAATGGGATACCTCTTCCAAACCCTCCCAGTAACAATACCTTTATTAGAATTGAAAAACATACAGTCCCACATATTCCGATTTATTTGTAAACAGCGTAAACCAAGGGTCCCGAGGTCGGTTATGCTATCCTCAAAGACGAGGGGTGGCTTGGGCACCCCTGACGTGATCAGATATTATCAAGCAGCCCAACTACGCCAATCGGTGGTCTGGAATAACCCCACGACCTCGAATTGCTGGTTGGCGATAGAATCCTTTCATGCAGCCCCTTCCCCCCTCCCGATTCTCCTATGGTCCCTAGCAAACAAAGAAAAACGAACCCAGAAATTCGAGCTTGGGGCAATGCGGTGCACATGGTCTATCTGGCTTAAAAATAACGTGAAGTATGGCCTAGCATCATCCCCCGCCCAACTCACCCGATCTTCGGAAACCCAGAATTCCCACCTGGGTGCTCCCGTAACCAATTCGGTCAATTTCAGGACCTAAATATTAGGATGGTTGCAGATCTGCTGAAGAAAGAGGAAATTCTGTCCTTTAAAGAGCTCCAAGACAAGTATCAATCTCACGACCTCCACCTGTTTAAATTTCTACAAATCAGACACTTTATACAAGCCCTCTCCCAAAACTCTAAATTTCCCGTCCTAACCAAATTTGAATCCCTTTGCCTCAAAGGCGAATACCAAAGAGGACTAATATCTGAAATTTATAGGGGGATTGAGTCATCACTCCCCCCCTCCCCCCATCCCATTCCTATATGCAAAAATGGGCGGCTGACCTTAATCTTCAGATAGACACGGAAGACTGGGAGGATGTTTGGGAAGCAGCTACCAAAACATCAATCTGTACCATAACAAAAGAAAACATCTATAAAATCCTATTTCAATGGTACCTGACCCCGAGCAGACTGAGCCAGATCTTCCCCGGAACATCAGATTTGTGCTGGAGAGGATGTGGTCAAAGGGGAGACATGGCCCACATTTGGTGGTCATGTCCTGAGATCCAGAAGTTCTGGTCTAGAGTTCAGAAACTTCTTCATGAAACACTAGGTCTAGAAGTCCCATTGGACCCTCTGACGTATGTGCTGGGAAAACCATTAGAAGACCTCCCTTCCCCAGTATCCAGGTTGACCTCTTCTATTCTGACAGCCGCCAGGTGTTCAATCGCGGCAGCTTGGAAACAAGTAAAAGCACCCTCCAAAAGAACAGTTGTTAATAGAATAAATATGGTCATGATCATGGAAAGGCTCACGGCTATGTTGAAGCAGAAGATGCCCCAATTTTATAAAACTTGGGAACAATGGCCAGGCGTCGGAGCTCCGCCGCTCCTTCAGATCCTGGCCCAGACTTGAACCCCACCGAGATGGACGGGAATGGAGTTGACCAACCCACTACCCGCCCATCACTCCCCCCCCCCCCCCCCCCCCCTCCCCCCCCCCCCCCCCATCCAACTTTGTCGTTCCCATCCCCCCCCCCCCCCTATGTCTCACCTTTAACCTATCCTTAAAAATGGAGAAAACGGTTTATTGGAGTTGACTTGTACAATCTGCTGTCATATGCCTATGACTTTACTGCGCTTATTTCACAATGCTATTATTTTCTGTATCTCTGTTACAAGTCCCCAATAAAGGAAAAAGATTGTTAAAAAAAAAAAAGGGCGATGGGGAGGAAGCTCCTCGGATTTAGTCTTACTGAAGACGTCCAAGAACTCTGAATAAACCTCCGGCAGGGTGGCCTCTTGCGGGGGAGAGGTCTCCAAGATGGCCAGTACCGTGGGCGAAGGAGGAAATAACTCCACATGGGAGATCTCCATCGGATGGGAGACTTAGCAGTCCAATCGATAATGGGGTTGTGGAGTTGTAACCACGGTTGGCCCAGAATGAGTTGAACCGAAGGGGAATGGATGGCATCAAAAGTAATGAATTCCAAGTGTCCATCCTTCATCGAAAGTTCAATGGGAAGTGTCTCCAAGGAAATAAAGGCTGGCTGAAGAGGTCGGCCATCGATTGCCTCCAACCCGACCGGAATGGCTTTCTCCCGGAGAGGGATGTTGTTCTGAATAGCAAAAGCATGGTTCATGAAATTCCCTCCGGATCCGGAATCAAGGAAGGCCAGAGCAGGGATTTGGAGGCTGACGTACTTAAGGAGGACAGGGAGTAAGATGTGCTTGGGAAACTCCTGTGCGGGAGAGGGGAAGGAAGAGATTGTACCCAGTGAAATCCCCTCATATCTCACTGGGTGCTGGCGTTTCCTGGCCTCAAGGGACAACACGACAAGATGTGCCCAGGAGATCCACAATAAAGGTACACACCCTCATTCCTCCGACGAAGTCGTTCCGTAGACGAAAGTTGATGGCTGCCCAGTTGCATGGGTTCCGGAGCGTCCAATGCCGGTAAGACAGGAGCAGGATATCTGAAAGCAGAAGGCATAAAGACTGCAGTACGAGGACGTTGACGTTCGGCCCGCCTTTCCAGAAGTCGTTGATCCACCCTGATGCATAACGCGATCAGGGCCTCCAATGAAGATGGCCTCTCACGAGCCGCCTGTTCGTCATTTAAGGACTCAGAAAGCCATTGCCAAAAGGCCGCGGAGAGTGCACCATCATTCCAATCAGTCTCAGCCGCGATTGTCCGGAATTCCAGAGCGTATCGTGCCACAGATTTCTGACCCTGTGAAATGTGGAACAGGGAGGAAGCAGCCATATCACTATGTCCAGGGGTTTCAAAAACTAAACAAAACTCTCTCTTAAAGTTGGGAAAGTTGTAAGTGAGTTCAGGTCTTAGCTCCCAGATGGTTGAAGCCCAGGCCAAAGTGTCCCCGGTGAGGAGGGAGAAAATGTAAGCTACCTTGGTTCGATCCGTGGGGAAGTGAGAAGGTGACAGTTCGAATTGAATCTCGCACTGGTTTAAAAACCCACGGCATGCAAACGGGTCTCTGGCATATTTACTAGGCGTAGGGATTCGCAACTCTGAAGTGCCTGCTCCCTCTCGGGAAACAGTGGGAGGAATAGCGGAACTGGAGGCGTTAACTTGGGGCATTTGAGAGGTTAAAGTAGCAACCTGTTGGTTAAGTGCAGTAACCTGATTGTCCAGAAAAGTGAAATGTTTGGAGATAGTGGTCAGGGTATCTTCCACCTCAGGGGGGTCTGATGGGCTCTGCATAATGTAACGCTCGGCCTGCCAACAAACCAGACGAGACCCCGGGACTGAGGTGGAAAGGATAAATACCACACACCTAACAGTAAACGGGAGCGCGGCCAGAGTGTGGAAGTAGCGCAGCTGATCCGGGGAACAAAAATAGAAGTAGTTCGGTACTTGCCAAATCCGACGTAGAAGGGTTGGGTACGTAAGCCAATGGTCCTGGAGTAGAGACGGGAGCGTGGTAGTGTCCGTAAGCCTGGGTCGAGGAGAGGAGAGATCTGCGTCATTGAGGGTCCGTTTGCTGAGTCCAAGAGGAATAGAAGACAGCGTGGTAGAGTGTCCAATAGCCAAGTCCGAGGGGTCCAGAAAGCAGCGTGGTCAAAGTCCAAAGCCAAGGTCGAAATCCAGAGAGGTCAGCAGAGAATCCAGGGACAGGAACAGGGACTGAAAAACAAGAGAGACAAGCATAAGCAGACAGCACCAAGGTACAGTAGCTATGCAGAGCACTGAGAGAATGGGGAGACCAGATTAAATAGTGGGCTTGGACCTATCAGGGGAAAGGGAGGAGCGGAGGTGCGGTCCAGGGGTTAACCCTGATAGGAGAGAGAAGCCTGGGGGTGGACCTGGTCTAGCTGGGATGGGGGAGTGCGCCAGTGCGCATGCCCGCAAGGAGGAGGCGGGACCAGGCTCAGGGCGCCAGGTAAGCGACCCAGAAGAGAGAGAGCAGCCGCGGGGGTGACGCCGATGGCAGGGGAACGCCGCCGGGCATTCGGGGCAGCGGAAGAGCAAGGTAAGGGGACGCTGGGAGTGGGAGTCCCCGCAGCGCGGGACCTTACACCATGAGATGGGAACATGGAGAGAAAAGGGATGCATCTGTGTTGCTGTCTGATATCACCTATCTGCAATAAAGCCAGTTGTACCCAGCATCATTGTCATTACTGTCTGCTGCCTGCTGTGAATGAAGATCAAGGTGTCCGCATGGCCCATCCTCTGTCCCTGCAGAGGACCTGTGTTGACTGGAGGCGCTGCACCACTGAGAAATAAGGTAACCTGCACCTCTGTTCTGACTCTCCCCACACCACCACGGAGCACTCAGCCCTCCTTTTCACCAACAGGTCACAACCCAACACACTGAGAAGTAGCTGGAGAAAGCATACCCACCTCAATCTCACTTAGGGGTAGGGGAAACAGAGCTACATTTGGAGGCGCTGCTGAGATGACGAACTGCTCCTAGAACAGGACAGGTTTTATCAACAGGACAGGTTTTTGCAGCAGCAGTAGCAGCAGTATGATGGACTTTATTGTATGTGCACACACAGAGACGGTTCCTTTTTCTCTCCCCAAAGAAAGAAATATGTTGGGGCGATTCCCTGATCATCATGCCAGGGAGCGTGGATACCCTCATATAAGAACTTGCTACTCTGTGGGGCGATTCCTTGAGGCACCACCAAGGAAGCGTGGATAACCACATACACTTCACAAATAGGATTTGGGGCGACTACCTGAGGCTTCACCAGGGAGGAGTGGGTACCCTGCCTATCAGTATTCCATGAAGAGAATAGGGACCAGGTTCCTGAGGCGACTCCAGGGAGACTGCCGCCCATTACCTGGCACTGCAGTTGGGGCGACTACCTGAGGCTACACCAGGGAGGAGTGGTGACCCTTCTGTACACCACAACGGAGAATAGCAGCAAGGGGACAGGGCCTCTGAGGCGTCACCGGAGACCCCTGTGTACTCAAAGCAATACAGGACTATTGCAGCAGAGATTCGTGAGGCGTTCCCTGAAGCTCTACCAGGGTGCGTGGTACTCAAAGAAAAGAAAGACATTGTGCTTTATTTTGTGTGGCTCCTTACTGAAGGAAAGGGGTCACACGTGTTCACAAGTCCTCATAAGATGGTGGTTTTGCTCTCAAGGAGACCGCATGGTGCTGGACTTTGTGCTTTCAAAATGGTGGTTCCAGAGAACTGGGGACCGCATGGACATCAACTACCTCAAATGGCGGTTCCTGCCACTACCAGGGAAGCCGCGTGCTCTTTTGCAAAAGCTGCATCATGTTGCAAGCTTTTGCTGGATTACAGTTTGCAAGAAACAGCGCGAACTGCTGAAACCACTCCCCGTTACTGGCTTCTGATTGCCCTTCAGAGACAGCAGTTGTGCTTATACTGTTGTCTCCTAAGTGATCCAGATGGAGAACCGTGGGCAAATTTATGAGCTGACCGGAGGAGTCCTTGTCATCCGGGACTCCCATGAGACTCAACTCTTCGGGGTCTGCTCGCTATGCGACTACCCGGGTGGGCAACTAAAACTGCTGGGGAGCTGCCCGGCTTGCCGTGTGCCCTATCTCAGGGCTAGGCCCAAAGATCCACAAGCGATGGACATCGCGATGAGCACCATGGAGTTGGGCACTCTATACCAACTGGTGCGAAAATAATCACAGTTGGCCCAGGGTTCGGCGGATGATGCTGCTCGCCACTACCTTGCGATGGTCTATGAACTCTTCTATCCAGACCTGCAAGTGGTGGCTACCCTTCTTCCGTGTCGAGTATGGAACTCCCCACCATGAAACATGGCGGCCAGAAAGAAGGCTCTCTGCTGGGTCCCACCTCCTGGGTGGCTGCCTTCCAAAAGGTGCCTGATGCTTCTCCGCCTCCGGAGCTCTCACTCCCTGTGTCCGGCGTGACATCTGCGCCCAGTGGTCCGCCATCTGAGCCCTGTGGAACCGCCCCGCCACCATACAGTGAGGTGCTGTCTGCTGTTGCTGCTCCGGCAAGCTGCTCCGAGAGGGAGGTGTCAACCGTTGATGGGTCCGCTGCTACTCACATCCCCGAGGTATCGGCCGATACCTCCTCTGTACCTGATCATGTTAGGGAATTATTGTTTGCTGTGGCTGGCGGTGAGCAAGACGTTCCCTATACGGATCCTCGCTGGGATCAAGCCCAAAAGGCTGCGGAGCTGTACCTACGATGACAGCGGGAGATGTGTGAGGCCCACGCTCGTGCCCTCACTTACATGCAGGCTGCCGAGCGACACTTCGACGATATGCTATTGAGGGGTCAACTTCCTGGAGAAGTGCCGGCCGGCCCTATCCTAGATGACTGCCTTGTGACATCTGTTGCTGCTCCACCACCGGGAGATGAGGAGGCCACAGAGCTGCCCGGCCGGGTGGGCTCATTTGATACCGCTGCCGCTCCGGTGAGTGCTACACATACCCTTGATCCTTTCCTCCTGCGTTATCGGGAGCGTAAGGAAGCCAGAGACGCTCTCCAGGCCAAAGCGCTGGCTGAAGCCTGGTATATTAAGGCCAAAGGTCAGGGCATCCTGAATTTAACTGGGACTGTGGACTGTGCCATTGCTCCTCTCGGGGAGAATTCCCTGGATTTTCCCCCTCGAGACTTTGGTGTGGCCCCTCTGTTATCCGTGGCCCATGTTCCAGTTTCACCTACCCCTTCTGTCCTGCCTTACCCGTCAGTCACCAGTTCCAGGGTAAGACCCCTGACCTCCAGGCCCTCATCACCTGTGAGTCCTGTGGCCCCAAATGGCAATGAGAAATGTAATATTATGGTGCCTGTGTCAACTGTGGGGAAGTCTATGCCTTGGGGGAATCGTGTGTGTAGGAGGAGGATACGAATGTGTTAAGGTCAATAACTGAGATATCTCTAACTAGGGAGGAGACTGTAGAGGTTGCACTATGGGAGGGTCCAATTTTCTGGGTGTTACCGGGCACTGCAACAGAAAAGAGTATTATTAAATTTAGCAGAGCAGAAAGAGTGCTGGTACAGCATTTCAGGAAGATGGGTTACGAATAACCCTATCTCCCAGAGAAGTTAATGAGAAGTGCTGAAGAGCACATGGGTGGAGGAAGCCATCATCGCCCATTTAGATGCCACTGCTAAGGACCCCATGTACAGAGACCATGACAGGGCCCAGCATTTGATAAAAGTATGGGTAGTAGGCTGGAATATTCATCTAGATAGAGTAGAGTATGGGCCTCATGCAGTAAGCGCCGATAAGGCTTTTATCGGCATTTTCCCGCCAAAATTGCATTTGAGATTCAGTAAGCGCCGATAAGTGGTCAAAATCAACATTTTGTCTTCCTGATAAAAATTTATCGGCATGCGGCTGCCGATAACCCACTTATCGGCACTTTTCTGTACTTTTTGAAATCGGCTGTATTCTAGTAGCCCCGATCAGCTTATCGGTGCTGATCGGCACTCAAAAATGGAGATTTCTACGGCAATTTGTCCCGCCAACTAAAGTTGGCAAGTTGGAGGGGAGAAGGATCAGCAAGGTTGCCGGGACGGCACTTAGAAAAAATAGCTCATCTCTACATCAATGGAGTCAATGGAGCGGGGACTTATAACTTTATAGGAGTGTTTACGTTCTATTGCTCCTAATACAAATGTGCTTGGCATTACAGTGTCGATGTGATTCACTTCATCGTGTCACCGCTTACGTTTATTATTGGCAGAACATTGTACTTTTCTATGTTATGATGATTTGCGTGTCACATTAGTCTTAATGTTATGATGTGTCAAGGTAAACTCCTATAGTAAACTCTTAAAGGAAGAGGTCACATAATATGGAACATGTTACTTAAGTGTGCTTCAAATTATTATATGATGTAACAGATTTCACACATCTAACAGATCCAGCGTATAGTAATGTTGGTATACATTAGAGAATGCTTTGAATGTGTAACGCATGATCAAATGTAAATGTAGCTGTTTGTTTTCATGTTTACATGTACTTTGTGACCTCCCTCTTTTGATGACGTCCGCAATTGGACACTCAATAACATTGCATGTTTACATTGTACACGATGCATTATAATCACTTCATGCTAAGTTATACACAGATCTATAATAGTTACTCATTTTTACACGATTGAAACATAATCAATAGCAAGTATCCTGATGGCATTAAATTATGCATATGCACATTAGAATTAGTTCATGTGAACATGTGACAATAACATGCGAAATTAGACATGTTGCAACGTAGTTTTTCAACGTCAATGTCATGGTTGTATCCTAATGAGATGACTGAGTGTTGCGTTCAGAAGTGGTACATGCATTACACATTCCATAAATACTTGCGATTAAATTGTTGTACAAAGCTTAACGTTACATCATTGTCAAATATCATGATTGCCTGGTGAACACACATAAAATCTAAGGCTGCCTCACATTTTAATCTGGTCTGTAACTGTTTCATTCGCCCATAATATATATTTTCTTTAACTATGCATGCAATGTCTTGTATATAATGTATACCCTGTTCATTTATGTAACTGTATTTGTAACCATGTATTATTTGTCTTAACTCTGTGCCCAGGACATACTTGAAAACGAGAGGTAACTCTCAATGTATTACTTCCTGGTAAAATATTTTATAAATAAATAAATAAATAATCCTTTTAATTCGTACTGGATACCCGTTTGGAGTTAACTACTTGGATATGTTAATGTAACACCTTGCACTTCATCAAGTCACCTTACATCATCACATAGGTTTTTAAAGGAGGCCAATTACCTGCGCATTGACAGCTACAGACCTGAAAATGATACGAATGTTCATGAGACGGAGGAAGATTCTATTGGAGGAGAGGCTAGCTGAGGGACAGGATGTCACAGGCCAAGGAAGGGACAGGGACAGAGACAGGGACAGGGATGCGGAGAGGGAGAGGGAGAGGGCGAGGGAGATGGCAAGGAGATGAGAGGAGAAGAGAGAGGAGAGAAGTTGTGCCTCGTCCTCGTTTGTACAGGGAGAGAACCATGTTAGATGGGATGAGTGAGGAGGAGATTATAAATCGGTATCGTTTGAGTTCAGCAGCAATCTTAGCTCTTTATGAAGAGATACGTGTAGATTTAGATTTTGTGACAGCCAGAGGTCGTGCAGTCCCTGGGCTTATTAAAATGCTGTGCTCATTACATTATCTTGCTTTCGCGTCATTCCAGACAACTGTGGGCATAGTGGGCGGGGTCTCGCAATCTACATTCTCGCGGGCCTTTACCCAGTTTCTATGTGCACTGAATAGACGTGCTAGGAATTATATTCATTTTCCTACAGAGCACACAGAGTGGCTGGAAGTGAGGAATGGCTTTTATGCCATAGCCGGGATACCGTGTGTGATGGGTGCAATAGATTGCACCCATGTTGCTTTGATCCCGCCTAGTCAGAGTGAGCATGCTTACCGCAATCGTAAGCACTACCATTCCCTGAATGTACAGGTGGTATGCGGTGCCACGATGAAGATTATGCATGTGGTAGCCAAACTCCCTTGTTCCAGTCACGATTCCTCTATCCTGAGAAACTCATCAGTCTTCCATGCTTTCGAAGAAGGCTATTTTGGACCTGGTTGGCTGGTGGGTGAGTACATATTATGATGTGTTAACAAACAACTCTTGTTTTTCTATGAACTGTTGAATGTAATAATGTTAACACAAATTGTATCATATTTGTGCACGATGGATTATAGGTGACTCAGGATACGGAATTAGGCCGTGGCTGTTGACCCCGGTGGCAAACCCTCAATGTGAAGCAGAGGAGAGGTATAATGTGGCACATATATCTACACGATCTGTCATAGAGAGGACATTTGGGCTTCTGAAAACACGATTCAGGTGTTTAGATAGAACTGGTGGGGCACTTCAATATAAGCCTGCTAAAGTGTCAGATATTATAATTGCATGTTGAATTTTGCACAATCTGGCACTCCGCAATAATTTAGAAACAGACATACGTCAGGGCTTGGAGGAGGAGCATCCCGTAAATTTACCAGCTGACACTGAGCAAACAGCCAGTGGTGTGGAGACACGTCGGAATGTCATAAACACATATTTTTCTTGTAAGCAAATACATATATGTTCATAGTACTACATAGATGTATTAATTCATTGTAATGATAAATACATGTGTCCAAATACCATTCACTTAGGAAACAGATGAATATGGTTCTCCCACCTTTCTGTTCTCTGCTGTGTGGACAATTGCATGTGGCACCGGTATGTCATTCATCAACAGGTTGTATTATACTTCTTACCACTAAAAGGTGTTGTGTGTACGTGAGGAAATAATGTGTACTAAATCTATATTTTCTGTACATGCTCTTTTTGGTTATGCATACACAATAAACCTACTATGTCGATAGCCAATAGCTAGTGCAATATGGTTACATACAATTTTTCTTTTGGAGTGTGACATGTGTGTCACAATGATGTGTAGACTATTGTGTATTTAAGATCATATTTGACATATTCTAGATTTTGTTTCATATCACATACAAAAGTGTCACTTCTGTGTGTTGCTTACCTTAATGAACATGTCATGACAATGATTTATATTCATTCATGTTTTCTTTTTCAAGGTATATCACTCCAAGGACTGCTCATGGTATGTATTTGAATTCACATCTGTAATAAGATGTGCAAACCTCGATACAGGTATAGTTACAGGATGTATAAAGAGAACGTAATGAAAAAGATGTGACAATTGAAAAATGTCGTTTCTGTATTGTGTACGTGCGTTTATCTACACTTGGTGGTTATTGGGCAGTGTGTTTTCAAATCATTACGTACATTACTTAACATGTAATTTTGACAACGTAACAACATCCATTCATGCACATGAGCGATGTTAACACTCAATGCATATTTGTATGAAATGACCCAACTGTGGTAAACATCCTTAACATTGCAATGTATGTGATTATTTATTCTCTCACTTCATCTTCATGTTGATTACTACATTGTCACATGTGTATGTATAAGTGAAAGATGTGTGTTGATTTGACGTACATCTGACATTTGTCAAAATGTTAACACCATTGCAAAGTATAGTTCTTTGGATTCTCAACTTTTCCTAAATCATTCAACACAATGACAATGTAGTTAATAAAATTTTTATTTCATTCATGTTACTTATTCATAATGATCATGATCCTTTATAACTACTGTCAACATATGAAGATAAATGAAGTAGACATTTACATACGCACACATTTCAGCAACATAGTGTGTGTGTTTTAGTTTTTGTGTGATGCATGTATTTCTACCAGAAATAATATAAACCTACATAATAATGTTGTTTTTATCATCGGCGTCACTTAGCTATGTATGTGTTGAACGTTTACTAATAACACTAAACTATAGTTACTCGTGTGAATTAAATGTACACACAAATGTTCATGGTTTAATGATCTGTACCTAACATTCATTAGCTCATGCATGTTAGGTTACCACTACAACCTAGGTGATAATATAACATTCACACGACTAAAAAGTTTCTATCACCTCCCTATTGTTATTGTGTACGTTCAGATACAATGTCTACGAGTTGTTATGTAGCATTTACATTCTTTGACAAGTCACACGTTAGAATATATTATATAGTAGATTAATGTGTTTGCTGAGTGATAATGTGGGTAGCATATATCACATGACAATACATATAATGTTAGTAGAAATTTAAAATGTATGAATATAAGATCTAACTTCAGTGCTTAGCAACATCATTATGATAATTAAGTGCATAGTAAATATTTGCACAATAGGATAACATTATGTAGTGATTGTTAATCTGTGCACCAATCATTGAAAGCATTGTTACATATTTATTATAATAGTTGTTCGCTAGTCGTCACAATCATCTAATATAACGATTGTCCCATCTGAAATCATACATTGGTCCCATGTATTCATCCTCGATATCTGTGAAATACAGCAAACACATGATGTTCAAAGAAGGCACATTTATCAATGTTTCAGCATGACAACGCTTAACACATCTCTATATGATTATGGATATTCGCGCATAAGTTACGTATATGTTTAAACTGCAAGGATAAAACTAAAGATACAGAACTATCTCATTTTTCAAATGGCGTTGCTGGCATTACTACTGATATGTTTGTTCCGGTGCCTGTATACATAATAATGTGCGCGCACAACATCTGCTGCGCGCGCACGTCACGAATGTGTGGACTAAGTCTTAGTGCATGCGCAAAACGATGTGTACGCTGTGCATTCAATACATGTCCCTCCATGGTGCTGATAGCAGTACGCATATCATGGCTGAAAGTTATGATATGGAAGCGAAACAAATTCACTTCTACACACGTACATATCTAAACTTTGTAAACGGACGTGTGCCCACGGCCAAAATGGCCGATCAGCCAATGAGTGAACAAAATACGTGAGACGTCATGTTAAGGCACCGTGAAATGCACGCAAACACCCCTCCCACTGAATGAACATTGGCCTCCAGCGCTGTGCACGCACCGCCCCACCGACGCGCGCGCATGACAAACTGCACTGACTGTAACAAAGAGCTACGGGCACAGCCAATACTGTTTCACGTGCGCATGTCAGTTGGGGGTGGGCCTTGCATCGTAACCTTTTTAAGGACGCCTTGGGACATGACCACGTTCCCATGTCATATGTGGGCGACATTTTGTTTTTATATGTTGAATGCTACACAATGAGGTGTGTGTGTGTTACAGTTAGTGTAACATGTTGAAATGATACTTTAAAAGCGATAATAATCTATGATTTAGGACTCCGTCACCAATGTGCACTAATGGTTCGTCATGTAGTATATTGTTATAGGAAATAATGTCTTTGTGCACGCTACATGTAAGGCTGTCTGCAATACTAAGCTGTATACACTCATTTGGCTAACAAATGGTGTATATTATTAATGTACACATATATAATTTGAGTAAAGGCATAACGAAATTTGTATTTACCATTCTTGTAGAAGTCAAAACTGATTTGGCTGCAACAACTCGCTCCAGGAAGGCACAACAGTATCATCCATGGTTGAGGCAACCGTTGAATCCTGAATCAGACACATCTCCGTGAGGCCATCATATGGATCTGCAGTGGCTTCTTCAAACAAGACGTCCGGAGGTACGTACAGTTGTTGGTTGTTTTCACATCCACATTTGTATTGGCCATATAAGTTTGGATACATATCATAGTAGTTATGTCCATCTTGCATCTGGTCTTGATGAATGGACGGTGCAGGTATATCAGCAGACGCGACAGTCTGTGCGGCTTCAATGTAACTGGTATTAGGCAAAAATATGCTATTTAACAGAAGATATGTTCCATGGTAAGTTTAAATGATGACGCAACATGCCAGCATCCATATCGTTGATCTTGACGATCATGGACACGCTCAAAACATTCATTTGCGGATAAAGTGAAACGTACAGAAGTTTTAAAATTTCTTTGTTTGGATGGTTCTTGGTAGTATGGATATTTGTTTTGGATCAAGTCATAGATTTCCCCCACGGTTGCCTTTTTCTGTGGCGTTGACTCGATTGCTTCATAAATCAAAAATTTGTATGATTTACGTGGATGGCTGTGCAATGTGGAAGCTCCTGCCATTTCTTCTCTCTTCAAGTGTACAGTGTCTAAGTTGAACGCATACGGATGTCTGCTGAATGTGTGAATAGTTACATGTTATCTTCACGGTTTGTTCCAAGGTTATAATACAACCTAACAGTTATACGCCCAGGTTTTCTCCCACAAGAAATTTGTTACAATAATTGGCTGAAATTCTTTGTCTAAGATACCCTCTTTTCACAGGAATCGAAACTTTACTTTCGGCTTAGGCAATCGAAATGTGCAAAACAAGTTTACTCTTTTAATTACAATAACAATGTGTGTGAAATCATCTACAGTGCTATGATGAACAGATTTCTACTTACACTTAGCTAAAATTAACCATACACACACATCTCTCTTTTTGTCTCTTTTTCTGTTTTTCTCTCTCTCTCTTTCTCTCTCTTTCTCTCTCTGTTTCTCTCTCTGTTTCTCTCTCTCTTTCTCTCTCTGTTTCTCTGTTTCTCTCTCTCTTTGACTCTCTCTGTTTGTCTCTCTTGATATATAGATATATATAGATATATATATAAATAAATATATATATAATTAGATATGTATATATTTATATATATATTTATATATATAACGATATATTGTGTGTATATATATAGTATGTATATATGTATATATATGTTTGTGTGTATATATATGTGTGTGTGTGTGTGTGTGTGTGTGTGTGTGTGTATATATAAGACATGCAAATGAACATACAGTAATATTTACAGTTGCTATATATATATAAAGATATATATAGATATATATAGATATATATAGAAATATATAGATATATATAGATATTGCTACATTGAAGGCCTTGTTGTGTGCAAACAGGCCTTGTTGTAATTATCTTAACAGTTCATTAAAGTTTATAACATTACTGGGTCAGTATGTTTGGGGGCCTAATTGAGTCAGCTGTGTAGAAGTTGTATTTAACAGCAAACAAGGCCTCTTTGCAGCCATGAAGGCCTGTACTGTTCATTCTGATTATATATATATTATATATAGAGTGCAAAACTAAAGGCATAGATGTGTGTAAGCAGGCCTTGTTGTAATCATATTCAAAGTTAAATACAGCTGAGTGAATTAGGGGCTCACTCATACTGATACCATAATTGTAGCAAGTGTCCTAACATTTATATCTCATTAACACACGCCATCTTTATAGAGCCCACGTCGCGTCTTGGACGCTATAAAGATGGCGGAGACACTGGCACCGATGCCCCATACCGGGGCCTGTAACTCGGGAAGCAGGGGGTCTCTGAGGCAGAAATCAATGCGGTTCAGCTCAGGGGACCCCCTGTTTCCGCACAATATTATTAAAATGTACATTACTGCCGCTTCATTACCATAGCGGATAGCCGCTACGGTAATAAATTATTGTTTATTGTTATGTGTGTTTTAATACTAGTGTAGATGTGCAGGGGGTCTCCTGAGCTGAACCGCATTGGTTTCAGCCTCGGGGACCCCCTACTTCAGGAGATACAGGCCCCTTTATGGGGTGCCGGTATCCCCTGCAGAATTTAAATGTCCCGGTCACGTGACGCGGGAGCTTTAAAGTGCAAGGGATACCGGCACCCCATAACGGGGCCTGTATCTCCTGAAGTAGGGTGTCCTCGGACTTGAAACCAATGCGGTTCAGGTCCTGAGACCCCCTGCTCATGTACACTATTATTAAAATATATTTATTTAGTGTACGATCGCCTGTAACAGCCGTGCATGGAGATACAGAATCTCCATGCAAATGTTACATGCGGCTTTTTTTTTCTATCAGCTAGCGTACGTAAAGGTTAAGAACGCTAGCAGGAGGGAAAAAAGCAACACGTACGCTGTGGGTGTTTTCAGCCATTTTGAGCAGGTACGTTAAAAAATGGGTTCAAGGCCTTAGTGAATCGCGTCCCCGGCCTCACTTTTTAACGAACCTGCTTTTTTGGAACATCAGAACGCAAAGCCATTGAGCTTAGTGCATAGCCCCCATAGTGAGAAGTTCTTAGGGCAGATTCAGATATTTCAGGATTTTGGCCCATGTTTACTAACTAGTCCTAAAGTTCCTTCAAAATAAATTAATAGAATAAGATGCCTTATAACTGAGCACATGCAAACTCTCTTCCGGGAGATTTGTTAGGAAAATGCAGGATACCTTTCTATTGGCTTGCATTTGGTTGAGGGAGAGTTTTTCAGGTAGAAAGAAACCCCATGCTATGATAAGCATTATGAGGGAGTCTCTTCATAAATAGGGAGAGTTGGTCAATGTGCTTCTGACTTCTAGTGACTTATGGAATAGTGCTGCTTAGTACATATGGGCCATAATCCTTTCAGTGCTGAAGGAGTCTGCAATGCAAATGCATTGTAAACTAATCCAGCATTAAAGGAGTTAAAATCTCCCATTCAAATTTGGAACTACTGTAGCTCCAGCTGAAACTATCCACATGGCAACCCAGTGTGAACTTGTATTAAAAAATCTCTTAAACAGAAAGCCTTACAATTCTTAATGCATGATTACTCATTGATTCTAGACTGAATATCACTTTTTAACTACATTTAGTCTTCTTCTGTGCATGTTAAAGCGTTTCAGTGGAAGATATTGTAATCACTGTTGTATTCAAGTTATTTTACAACACCCACTCTAGTTTCTTATTTTATTACATGTTCTTTGGAAAGAATAAAGTACACTTTGATGACATTTGAACCAGTGAACAAAATGTTACAGAATGCTTTCTGTTCTTGCTAATGAAAGTCAGCTTTTTGTGCCGTTCTAGAGATAACTTGGTGCTTTCAGTCTAATTTCTATGGAGAAATGATCACATCCCAGGAACACCATTTGCATTCTAGTCTGCAGTCTCAGCAAATAGGCCTTGGGCTCTGTAACCATGGAAACTGAAATCCCTGAAGGTGTTCAGGCCAAAATAGGGATGAGGCTAGGGGTACTTGAATCTCATTGGCATTGCTAAGGACTGTATTACTGACATAACTCACTGTCTTGGAGCCAGAAAAACAACCCTCAAGATATTTTAGAATAGCACACCTATATTTTAATATTTCTATCTATTTCTCACACTGATGAGAGCCAAGAGGTTGAAATAGCTGTCTGTGAGTAGGGTTACTGGCTATGCACTTCTTTAACCCAGGCTGTGCTTGAAAAGCTGTGTAATACGGCAGGCATAAGCTTTTCCCTATGCTAAAATGGACAAGAAGCAAAAGTGACAGTGGGTGCTCATTTGAATGCCATTACCCAGAATCCCTGGCTGCAGTGGAAGCATTGTACGCTAGAAGATAATGGGGAAAGGCAGGGTTGCAGACCTGTCTGCGATGTGAATGTGCTCACAAGTGATATTTTTAGTTGCTATTATTTATGTAATAGATAATAGATAATTTATAATAAATGTTGATGTTCTATTTTTCTTTTACTTAAAGTTTATTGAAGGTTTTGATAAATGTGGGATACAGGACCAAACAAAAATAGGGGTTAAGAGGAAATCAGGAAATCAAAGACTGCAATCATTGAGTCAGTTTATGATTTTATTCCAGAGTAATCCTAACATGGGGCAAGACCACCACATGTGCATCAATGAAACCTTTTGTCCCTAGATCTTTGGGCAATGGGGAGAAGTTCCAGGGTAAATGATTGAGAGTTTACCTGGTATGAGGAACCACCATGTGTAAGTTTTATAAAGTGTGAATGGAAGATTTTGATCCTGGGAGTTCATACAAAGCACCTCAAAGAGACTGAGGGTGTTGTTGGATGTATTTGATTGAGGAAGCCCCTAAATTGGATTTAGCTGAAAGGCTCCTGACTTGGAAGTTTCAGCGGATAGTTTATCAAATGTCTTTATTTAGTGATTTAAAGATTCTTAATTCCTTACTAAATCTCTAGACTACCAGGCCGTAAAATTGGAATTAAATAAACCTGGTTCAAAATAAATAGTGAGGTAAGTAAGCTTTACTAGTTAGGTTATATTTAGGTCTGCTGGCCTCCTCAAGCTTGGGAGAGTTATATACCGTATTTTAGGGGGAATAGTCTGAAGGGAGATTCTCGGATTTTGGTAACCAAAAAGTTATTTATAAACTGGCTGGTGCTATAATGGAAGATTCAAGTTTCATCCATTATTAAAGACTTGTGTTAAGATGCTCTGAGAACGCTGGGGATGAGGGAGAGTTAGGAAGGAAAATTAGGAAAACAAGGTTCAATAAGAGCAGAAACAAGATATCCGAGGTCATACAGAGGCAGTCAGTAAATACTTACTGTAGCTGAGAGGCAGAGGGAACAGGAGTGTGGACTGCTTAGGAAAATAGTTGCAATGCAAGAAGTGTTGCATTTCCTGGTCTTAAATGTGTCCCAATCAGGAAGTGGGTGAGTCCAACATAGCATCTAGGAGTTGTAGTTTATTAATGTCTCTAGCCTGGTGGATATTTGTAGTAATGCATCCTGAATGCTTTTTCAAGAGAGCAGAACTAACTTCTAGCAGTTGAACCGGACAGATGGCAAGAAACAATTACAATGGGGTAGTGTCATAATATGAGGCATTGATGTTTTGCTAGGGAAAATCGTGACCTCAGCTCCAGTGAGCAGAGATCATGATTGGAACGGGAGAGTGGGAGAATTTCCTTTTCTTTTTCTAACATCAGCTACAGATCGCGATCATGTGATCATTAAACTAGGGATCACATGACCCAGAAGCTGGAAGGTCCTTGGCATGGAGTGCCACAAACCTTCCTGCACCCCAAGGGTTAAATACATAACCTATTGCGTTCATTTCCAACCTCCGCCAATTGTATTCACTCTATGTGGCTTTGCGAGAGTCACCACATAGAAGCTACTGAAATGTATTGTGTTTCTATTATTTCCACTAAGTTTAGCACTAGTAATGATATCTAAACTACTGAGTTAGTGGTACCTGCATAGGATTAATCTCTTTGCATTGTCACTGTCGCTAGAACTATCAGAATGTAAAAAATCAATATTATCATTGTACAGTATGTACTCAGTATTATATGTTAGGGCAACACATATCTACATTTGCTATGAAAAAGCATTGCTTTATTGATCTTCTTTTGCTATATGGAAGTTAGAGATATCCATTAAAACACACACTACAGCATTTACTTAGCTTCCAATAATACCTTTATAACAGTATCAGTGAATCATCAGGAGTATCTATCTCAAGGCCTTCTGGGAGCTTGGCTACACCTGCTATGGACAGGGCCTCCTCCACTTGAATAATTGCTCTTGCACTTGAGAAATTATTGCAGTTTCTCCAGTTGAGAAATTGTATGTACAATATATGCTCCTACATTCTGAGTGCATCTCTGAGCCACTTGTCCTAAAGGTGTCTAATCATAGCCTTCCCACTTCTTGTGAAATGGTACACAAAGTAGAGCAAGCCCACAAGACTCTAGAGCAGTGTTGTCCAACCAGGGTTCTGCAGCACCCTGGAGTTGGCTTGGAGATGCTGCCTACCAAGGAGAATAGGGACAGAGGAAATGTGTCCCAAAATTCCTGGAGTCGTCCCTGTGTGAAATGACTTAATTCATACCATGGGTAAATAGCAGGAGGGAAATCACAGGGAGAATTCAATGTGGCCTATTCTAGTAGCTTCGATGCGTTTACTGCTATCTCGCAAGGTTTGGCATGTTCCCACCGAACCGTTTGTCATTTGTGTTATCACGGTATTCAATTATAACAAAATGAGAGAAAACCGCTCAGCCTCTGTCAAGGAGAAGTGGTGGGTGCACTAGGGAGATAATATGTGAACACAGAGATAACTGGGCTGAACCCCCAAGAGGGGGGGGGGAGTAAGCTCATAGGAAAGTCCCCTATTGCATGAACTCGCCTACCACATTAGTAATCAAATCAATGTCACAATGAGCTATAAGAATACAGAAGTTAGATTAAAAGTGAATGGTTCCCTAACACATGAAAGTAAAATGAAACAATTAAAACCACAAATTTAATAGGTCCTTAGACCGATAAGATAAATGGGAACACTTGACACAATAAACATATAAATCCACCTGGTGATACAAAAATACACCAGATAAAGGTAGTGTAATGTGTAAAAATCCTTTTACCTAATAGGTCAGATACATGCAGCGGTGCTTATCCAGTAGGCTCAAATGGCCAGACCAGGAAAAGGACAACAGAGCCACAATAACCTGTCTTAAATAGCATAATAAATGATCACTAACTACCCAACAAACATTAAAAAACACAACAACCCTACTACCCATCTTCTCTGCCTCCAACAACCCCCCAACACATACAGTACAGTAATGGGCAAAATTACTATTATCAAGCTATGGATAATAGCTCATTGGCCCATTTAAAATAAAACATTATCCACCCAGCATAAAGTAAATAAAACGTTTACTTACCCCTGCCAGGATGAAGGCCATTCTCATCTTTCTCCCCGTCCTTGTCCTCCATTGGCAGGATCACAACAATAAAAAATACAATCTAATGGCCCCTAACTCCTTAATCACCACAATTAGAAACTGCTAAAGTAATGAAGGGGTTAACCCCCCTACCCGCTACCCACCCGGGCAGCCTAACCACCCACCCTGGGGCAACTAACCCCACCCACTACTCATTGATTGGCACAGTGGTACATCATGCCCATATAATATGGGCATGATAAGCCACAATAGCAGTCAATGGGCTACCTAAAAAAACAACAGCACCTAAACACCACAACAATAAAAAAAAACAAGCACCTAAATATCACAATAACAAAACACAAGCACTTAAAAAACACATCAATTAAAGAAACCAATCACCTATACAACACAACTATAAAAGAAATCAAACGTCTAAACAGCACAACAATTAAAGAAATCAAAATACCTAAAATTAAATAAAAACCTTTTAGATGTCTTCACCCTTCGATTACAGATGTATCAGGAAGATCTCCATCCACAACGCAAAGATCCTCAGCTTCAGGCAACTTCTGTTCTTCTTCTTTTCTTCTTTCTTCAATCTTCTTTACTTGTAATCCATAAAATTCATAGGTAGATGTTGTCTCATTGTTTTCTTAAGCTAAAATGAGATGGGACAGGCCTTATATAAAGCCTGTGACGTCACATTTTAGGGTCAGATGGTACAGTACAGCTCCAATCCGATTGGATGCTATACCATGTGATCGTCTTTTTTTTTTTTTTTAAAGATGTAACATCTCCAAGGGAGGTACATCACATCCATAAACCAAAATGGCTGCCTTTCACATGGTGAAAAAAAAAAGGTAGCGCTATGTTCTAAAAAACTGCTGGCTGCCTGTGATATAACTCTGACCCCTGGTCAGACAACTGGATGTAGAAAAGAGGTTATATATGTGGTGCTCTGCACTAGTAACAAACTGTGAACTAGAATAAATAAATAATAATATTATACAACCAGTATCAGTGGTGTGGCCCGTCCAGTGAGGTGCTCCACGTGGTGATACGGTACATGAAAAGATAATAAAAAATCATAGCATAATACTGCAAGGGACAACAGACCAACATATAACAGACACTTACACATAAGACAAATGCTGAGAACAACAGCTGACAGTTAGTAATACAAAAACATTTCATTAAGACACATCATGGATAAAATACATATAAAAAAGGTCCCAACTGGACACTCATACTCTGGTAAAAGTACCTGCTTACCAAAGGCAAGGAGGTATCAGGCGGTGGATAATTCAAAGAGTATCCCCTCTAAAGGATGATCAGCTGGCTATGGCATCTGCTCTTGGGCGTGGAGGCCTCCCGTGCGTGCGGTGTACAGACTTCTCCAGTCTGTGGCTTTCACCTCCGTCTCTGACCCAATCTGCGCATGTGCAGTGGCAGCTGAGAGATCGTGGCCGCAGATTCGTCTGACCCAGGCTCCGCCGAATGGTGCAGTTGGTAATAGCAGATTCGCTGCCAATCTAGATGTCAGGCCGCAATAGTGATCTTCCAGCAGGGATACAAAATTCATCAGGTGTAGAGTGTCACGCAGGACCACCCTACGCGTTTCGGAAGTCGTGCTTCCTTCCTCAGGGGTGCAAAAGTAATGAGGAAGGTGAAAGCCACAGACTGGAGAAGTCTGTACACCGCACGCACGGGAGGGCTCCATGCCCAAGAGCAGACGCCATAGCCAGCTGATCATCCTTAAGAGGGGATACTCTTTGAATTATCCACCACCTGATACCTCCTTACCTTTGGTAAGCAGATACTTTTACCAGAGTATGAGTGTCCAGTTGGGACCTTTTTTATATGTATTTTATCCATGATGTGTCTTAATTAAATGTTTTTGTATTACTAACTGTCAGCTGTTGTTCTCAGCATTTGTCTTATGTGTAAGTGTCTGTTATATGTTGGTCTGTTGTCCCTTGCAGTATTATGCTATGATTTTTTTATTATCTTTTCATGTACCGTATCACCACGTGGAGCACCTCACTGGATGGGCCACACCACTGATACTGGTTGTATAATATTATTATTTATTTATTCTAGTTCACAGTTTGTTACTAGTGCAGAGCGCCACAGATATAACCTCTTGCCTTTCACATGGTACCACAGCCAATCGGATTGAAGTACCATGTGACATGTTCCATTTTTTTTAAAGGATGTAACATCATCTTTAGTGGTGATGTTACATCCGTTAAAAAAGGCTGCCATCACATGGTACAGGAACCAATGGGATTGTGAGATATGCCACTCTGTGTCCTGTTTTGTTTTTCCAAATTACCAATACCTATACATTTATAAAACACCTCACATTCAGGACTCCAGTAAACTTGCTGTGTGTTAGCATTTCGATCATTAATTTCCACCAATTTCACAAGTTACAGGTACTGTAGTTGAATTGTTAAAAGCTCAATGTTCACTTGTGTATTCTGTGGGAGTTATTTACTTAAGTCTCTGAGCTGCAAAACATGGGGCAAAAGAATGTATTTCACCAGATTTATCAAAATTAAATGTTCCATAACTTTCAATGGCATTTTTTCTTTGATAAATATGTTGTTGTTTTTGTACCAGTTTTGCCTCTGTTTTGCAGCGAGGAGACTTTACAAAGTTTGATTTTAAACTGGTTCCTCCTGAAAGGCCTAGGTGAACCAGTTTTGATATAATGCGGGATGTCACTGATTGCGTCTGGACAACTGTTTTTCTGTCTAATGAAGAGCCCCCACTAAAGGTTTATTTTCTAGAAACGTATCCTGTCATTATTAAATGTATATTACACGTAAATATAAACATATTGATGAACAAATCTAAGTGCAAGTATGGTGATCCTTTGAACGATTATTAACATGAATGTGGTCAGCGATTGGGATAAGTTTTATAACCCCTGCAATCAATGATCTTGAAACAATAGTGATACTAGTAATTATGTGTTCACAATTATGCAAATGTTACATTGCAGCACTCAGAATTAGACAAATCAGTATTAAATAAATGTTATATACAACATATTTTTAAATGCTCAATATTTATTGGCTGCTTTTGTTGTTCTCGGAGACTGAAATGATGTGTACAGTATGTATTAGATATATGTTGATGTGTATGTGTACAGTATGTGTTATTGTATTATATATTTGCTGATGCCCCAGTCCTGTCACCAAGAGCTCCCGCAGAACGTCTGCTGGAAGTAGGACACAGCAGAGAGAAAAGCAGCATTGCTGGATAATGTGTCAATTGAATTTCTTCCATTGAATGAGAACAATAACACACAGTGCTCCAAGACAGAGAGGATGATTGGTAGAGAAAGACAGAATAGAGAAAGATGAGATGGAAAAGAAGAGGTAGGCTGCTTCTGGTTGATGTTATCTCTCTGAAGTAGTGATGCAGCAATTAATTCTGCATTGGAAATGCTGCAGAAAGCAATCACCGTCATGCTTTATGATATAATTACAATCATAACACAAATTCAGTGATTCTATAGCAGATCCATCTCTACTGCTGAGAGCTGCTGCAATATCTACAGTATACAGTACAGTACTTTTAACCCAATCATAACTGGAGGGCCTGAAAAGCACTTAACTGTAATAGATTGCAATAGGTTAGTAGATCAGAGATAAGGGGAAGGGTTAAACCATCTCTGAGTAGCGGAATTATTATGTCATTGTAATTGTGGCTGTTCCAAATGCTTTGTCTCCCCATTAGCTAGTGGAAACTCTAGGGTTCTTTACTGAATTCATTTCCATTTCATAGCACTCCCTTCTTTATCTAGTGCACTAGGAGAAAGATAATGGGGGGGATTTACGAGGCAGCAGTCCAGACTGAATGAGAAGATGTATGGCAAGACGCTTCGAAGGTGTCTTGAGTCAGCCGTACCGCTGTATTTACAGAGCTGTATTGTGGAAATCAGACAGCATCTTGTGGAAATGCATTAAAAAAGCTTGCGGGTGTATTTTATACCCATAGTGGGTTATTTATCACTCTCGTGGCTGCAGAATTGGGGCAAAGAAACTGCTGAAAGAAAAAGCAATTCATCTTACTGTATAACTATATACTGTATAACTGTTATACATTATCATACATCAGTCATATCAATCCTATGGGACCACTCCTTATACGATATGTATAATCATTCTAATTAAACTAGGGAGTGCACCTAAGTAATTGGAATTGCTTTTGAAGTGAGACTTCTTTGCTGGCACCTACCTAAATTCTCATAGGACTAAAACTCCTTCATAGAGATGAAAATGTGTCGCGATCAGGCGTGTGCACGATCCCATGCATGATAACGTGTGCGCTCACCCCCCTAGCTCAAAAATCACACAGCACTCAAAGTCATTCATGCAGACAAAAATGCGATCAGGCAAGCAAACAGTACTTTTATAAGAAAACCTGCCACAGTACCAGTACTTTTATAAACACACCTGCCACAGTACAAGTACTTTTATAAGCAAACCTGCCACAGTACCTGTACTTTTATAAGCAAACCTGGCACAGTACCAGTACTTTTATAAGCGCACCTGCCACAGTACCAGTACTTTCATAAGCAAACATGCCACAGTACCAGTACTTTTATAAACACACCTGCCACAGTATCAGTACTTTTATAAGCAAGTCTGCCACAGTATCAGTACTTTTATAAGCAAACTTGTGTTAGACCGGTTGGAGAAATATGCGCGGCAGAGTGCATGTTACCCAATGGCCAACTTATGCTCACCAGCGCCATATACTTTTCTCCAAACGAAACAGTGGAGAATATAATCGACTTCATCCATTTCATTCTGCTACCGTACTCTATTCAAGATGCAGCCTTATTGAAGAAAGATTATCAAAAAATACTAACGATTTTAAGCGGCGACTTTAATATAAACTTTGACTCTGAAGAAGCACGGTCGCCATTACATTCATTGCAAGAAACATTCAATTTAACTCTCAACACCAACCCAGCAATTCTAACTACAAGATCAAAATCGACCATTGATGCAGTGTTTCAACGGCATTTAGATACTTTACAATCCAAAATATACGTATCTTACTTTAATTATCATAAATCAATTGTATCATGTATTCCAACTGATACTATGGAAATGTCTGCAGAAAAATAAATTATACTTTCAAAAGTCTTTAATTCAATCAAAAACATAAAAATACAATTTCAGTGACAAAACACAAAGAAGTTTCACTTAGAACGTGCGTGCTCGGCACACACCCGTCTTTTTTTCTTTCAACGGCTTCTAGTATACCACATTTAATCCTCTGGTCACACCCCTTGTTAGTTGGATTTAACCTATAAAATCTAATTTTTTTCCCGCAGTTGAAGCGAAATACTCCCTTTCCCACTTCCCCAATACAGCAAAGAAACCGCACAAGATACTGTATATTAAAGAAACACATTCCCATTGAAAGCAATTACATTTTCTTGTTTGATAAATCTAATGCAGTATTTTTGCACTTACTTTTCCTTAGTTTTGCTGTCAAAATTAATACATGATTGTACTTTTATTTTAATTTGTAAGGAGTCATCTTCAATTACTAGTAATCCTTTCATGCTATAAGTTTGTACTAGTTCTGCAAACTACTGTAGTACAACTGAAACACTGAGATATTTCAAGACCAAGGGCCTCATGCAGTAAGTGCCGATAAGGCTTTTATCTGCATTTTCCCGCCAAAATTGCATTTGAGATTCAGTAAGCGCCGATAAGTGGTCAAAATCGGCATTTTGTCTTCCCGATAAAAATTTATCGGCATGCGGCTGTCGATAACCCACTTATCAGCACTTTTTGAAATCGGCTGTATTCTAGTAGCCCCGATCAGCTTATCGGTGCTGATCGGCACTCAAAAATGGAGATTTCTACGGCAATTTGTCCCGCCAACTAAAGTTGGCAAGTTGGAGGGGAGAAGGATCGGCAACGTTGCCGGTACGGCACTTAGAAAAAATAGCTCATCTCTACATCAATGGAGTCAATAGAGCGGGGACTTATAACTTTATAGGAGTGTTTACGTTCTATTTCTCTTAATACAAATGTGCTTGGCATTACAGTGTCGATGTCATTCACTTCATCGTGTCACCGCTTACGTTTATTATTGGCAGAACATTGTACTTTTCTATGTTATGATGTTTTGCGTGTCACATTAGTCTTAATGTTATGATGTGTCAAGGTAAACTCCTATAGTAAACTCTTAAAGGAAGAGGTCACATCATATGAAACATGTTACTTAATTGTGCTTCAAATTATTATATGATGTAACAGATTTCACACATCTAACAGATCCAGCGTATAGTAATGTTGGTATACATTAGAGAATGCTTTGAATGTGTAACGCATGATCAAATGTAAATGTAGCTGTTTGTTTTCATGTTTACATGTACTTTGTGACCTCCCTCTTTTGATGACGTCCGCAGTTGGACACTCAATAACATTGCATGTTTACATTGTACACGATGCACTATAATCACTTCATGCTAAGTTATACACAGATCTATAATAGTTACTCATTTGTAGACGGTTGAAACATAATCAATAGCAAATATCCTGATGGCATTAAATTATGCATATGCACATTAGAATTAGTTCATGTGAACATGTGACAATAACATGCGAAATTAGACATGTTGCAACGTAGCTTTTCAACGTCAATGTCATGGTTGTATCCTAATGAGATGACTGAGTGTTGCGTTCAGAAGTGGTACATGCATTACACATTCCATAAATACTTGCGAATAAATTGTTGTACAAAGCTTAACATTACATCATTGTCAAATATCATGATTGCCTGGTGAACGCACATAAATAATCCTTTTAATTCGTACTGGATACCCGTTTGGAGTTAACTACTTGGATATATTAATGTAACACCTTGCACTTCATCAAGTCACCTGACATCATCACATAGGTATTTAAAGGAGGCCAATTACCTGCGCATTGACAGCTACAGACCTGAAAATGATACGAATGTTCATGAGACGGAGGAAGATTCTATTGGAGGAGAGGCTAGCTGAGGGACAGGATGTCACAGGCCAAGGAAGGGACAGGGACAGAGACAGGGACAGGGACGCGGAGAGGAGAGGGCGAGGGAGAGGGCAAGGAGATGAGAGGAGAAGAGAGAGGAGAGAAGTTGTGCCTCGTCATCGTTTGTACAGGGAGAGAACCATGTTCGATGGGATGAGTGAGGAGGAGATTATAAATCTGTATCGTTTGAGTTCAGCAGCAATCTTAGCTCTTTATGAAGAGATACATGTAGATTTAGATTTTGTGACAGCCAGAGGTCGTGCAGTCCCTGGGCTTGTTAAAATGCTATGCTCATTACATTATCTTGCTTCCGCGTCATTCCAGACAACTGTGGGCATAGTGGACGGGGTCTCGCAATCTATATTCTCGCGGGCCTTTACCCAGTTTCTATGTGCACTGAATAGACGCGCTAGGAATTATATTCATTTTCCTACAGAGCACACAGAGTGGCTGGAAGTGTGGAATGGCTTTTATGCCATAGCCGGGATACCATGTGTGATGGGTGCAATAGATTGCACCCATGTTGCTTTGATCCCGCCTAGTCAGAGTGAGCATGCTTACCGCAATCGTAAGCACTACCATTCCCTGAATGTACAGGTGGTATGCGATGCCACGATGAAGATTATGCATGTGATAGCCAAATTCCCTGGTTCCAGTCACGATTCCTCAATCCTGAGAAACTCATCAGTCTTCCATGCTTTCGAAGAAGGCTATTTTGGACCTGGTTGGCTGGTGGATGAGTACATATTATGATGTGTTACCAAACAACTCTTGTTTTTCTATGAACTGTTGAATGTAATAATGTTAACACAAATTGTATCATATTTGTGCACGATGGATTATAGGTGACTCAGGATACGGAATTAGGCCGTGGCTGTTGACCCCGGTGGCAAACCCTCAATGTGAAGCAGAGGAGAGGTATAACGTGGCACATATATCTACACGATCCATCATAGAGAGGACATTTGGGCTTCTGAAAACACGATTCAGGTGTTTAGATAGAACTGGTGGGGCACTTCAAAATAAGCCTGCTAAAGTGTCAGATATTATAATTGCATGTTGCATTTTGCACAATCTGGCACTCCGCAATAATTTACGTCAGGGCTTGGAGGAGGAGCATCCCGTAAATTTACCAGCTGACACTGAGCAAACAGCCTGTGGTGTGGAGACACGTTGGAATGTCGTAAACACATATTTTTCTTGTAAGCAAATACATATATATTCATAGTACTACATAGATGTATTAATTCATTCTAATGATAAATACATGTGTCCAAATACCATCCACTTAGGAAACAGATGAATATGGTTCTCCCACCTTTCTGTTCTCTGCTATGTGGACAATTGCATGTGGCACCGGTATGTCATTCATCAACAGGTTGTATTATACTTCTTACCACTAAAAGGTGTTGTGTGTACGTGAGGAAATAATGTGTACTAAATCTATATTTTCTGTACATGCTCTTTTTGGTTATGCATACACAATAAACCTAGTGTGTCGATAGCCAATAGCTAGTGCAATATGGTTACTTAAAATTTGTCTTTTGGAGTGTGACATGTGTGTCACAATGATGTGTAGACTATTGTGTATTTAAGATCATATTTGACGTTTTCTAGATTTTGTTTCATATCACATATAAAAGTGTCACTTCTGTGTGTTCCTTACCTTAATGAACATGTCATGACAATGATTTATATTCATTCATGTTTTCTTTTTCAAGGTATATCACTCCAAGGACTGGTATGTATTTGAATTCACATCTGTAATAAGATGTGCAAACCTCGATACAGGTATAGTTACAGGATGTATAAAGAGAACGTAATGAAAAAGATGTGACAATTGAAAAATGTCGTTTCTGTATTGTGTCCGTGCGTTTTTCTACACTTGGTGGTTATTGTGCAGTGTGCTTTCAAATCATTACGTACATTACATAACATGTAATTTTGACAACGTAACAACATCCATTCATGCACATGAGCGATGTTAACACTCAATGCATGTTTGTATGAAATGACCCAAATGTGGTAAACATCATTAACATTGCAATGTATGTCATTATTTATTCTCTCACTTCATCTTCATGTTGATTAATACATTGTCACATGTGTATGTATAAGTGAAAGATGTGTGTTGATTTGACGTACATCTGACATTTGTCAAAATGTTACACCATTCCAAAGTATAAAGGGGGGGGGTGATAGACAGCACTCTGACACAATGACTCAGCAAGGTTGCAGGGTTCACGGAACAGGAAGGGACCCTAATACCCTTCAGAAGTACTAACAATCCAAAAAATAGTACCAGCACTCTCTGTCTCACAGCTACAGATATAAGCGAATACCAGTATAGGGCAAATGAATAATTTAATGACACTAATAATAAACTAATTATTATTAGTGTCATTAAATAATTCATTTGCCCTACACTGGTATTCGCTTATATCTGTAGCTGTGAGACAGAGAGTGCTGGTACTATTTTTTGGATTGTCATTCCAAAGTATAGTTCTATGGATTCTCAACTTTTCCTAAATCATTCAACACAATGACAATGTAGTTAATAAATTTTTTATTTCATTCACGTTACTTATTCATAATGATCATGATCCTTTATAACTACTGTCAACATATGAACATAAATGAAGTAGACATTTACATACGCACACATTTCAGCAACATAGTGTGTGTGTGTGTTTTAGTTTTTGTGTGATGCATGTATTTCTACCAGAAATAATATAAAACTACATAATAATATTGTTTTTATCATCGGCGTCACTTAGCTATGTATGTGTTGAACGTTTACTAATAACACTAAACTATAGTTACTCGTGTGAATTAAATGTACACACAAATGTTCATGGTTTAATGATCTGTACCTAACATTCATTAGCTCATGCATGTTAGGTTACCACTACAACCTAGGTGATAATATAACATTCACACGACTAAAAAGTTTTAATCAACTCCATATTCTTATTGTGTACGTTCAGATACAATGTCTACGAGTTATTATGTAGCATTTACATTCTTTGACAAGTCACACGTGAGAATATAATATATATAGTAGATTAATGTGTTTGCTGAGTGATAATGTGGGTAGCATATATCACATGACAATACATATAATGTTAGTAGAAATTTTAAATTTATGAATATAAGATCTAACTTCAGTGCTTAGCAACATCATTATGATAATTAAGTGCATAGTAAATATTTGCACAATAGGATAACATTATGTAGTGATTGTTAATCTGCGCACCAATCATTGAAAGCATTGTT
This sequence comes from Ascaphus truei, assembly GCA_036426205.1. Lineage (NCBI taxonomy): Eukaryota > Metazoa > Chordata > Amphibia > Anura > Ascaphidae > Ascaphus > Ascaphus truei. The sequence continues at coordinate 58,398 of WSYH01003417.1, forward strand.
ACATATTTATTATAATAGTTGTTCGCTAGTCGTCACAATCATCTAATATAACGATTGTCCCATCTGAAATCATACATTGGTCCCATGTATTCATCCTCGACATCTGTGAAATACAGCAAACACATGATGTTCAAAGATGGCACATTTATCTATGTTTCAGCATGACAACGCTTAACACATCTCTATATGATTGTGGATATTCACGCATAAGTTACGTATATGTTTAAACTGCAAGGATAAAACTAAAGATACAGAACTATCTCATTTTTCAAATGGCGTTGCTGGCATTACTACTGATATGTTTGTTCCGGTGCCTGTATACATAATAATGTGCGCGCACAACGTATGTTGCGCGCGAACGTCACGAATGTGTGGACTAAGTCTTAGCGCATGCGCAAAACGATGTGCATGCTGTGCGTTCAATGCATGTCCCTCCATGGTGCTGCAAGCAGTACGCATATCATGGCTGAAAGTTATGATATGGAAGCGAAACAAATTCACTTCTACACACGTACATATCTAAACTTTGTAAACGGGCATGTGCCCACGGCCAAAACGGACGATCAGCCAATGAGCGAACAAAAAACGTGTGACGTCATGTTAAGGCACCGTGAAATGCACGCAAACACCCCTCCCACTGAATGAACATTGGCCTCCAGCGCTGTGCATGCACCGCCCCACCGACGCGCGCGCATGACACACTGCACTGACCATAATAATAAGCTACGGGCACAGCCAATACTGTTTCACGCGTGCTAATCGGTTGGGGGTGGGCCTTGCATCGGTAACCTTTTTAAGGACGCCTTGGGACATGACCACGTTCCCACGTCATATGTGGGCGACACTTTGTTTTTATATGTTGAATGCTAAACAATGAGGTGTGTGTGTGTGTTACAGTTAATGTAACATGTTGAAATGATACTTTAAAAGCGATAATAATCTATGATATAGGACTCCGTCATCAATGTGTACTAATGGTTCGTCATGTAGTATATTGTTATAGGAAATAATGTCTTTGTGCACGCTACATGTAAGGCTGTCTGCAATGTTAAGCTGTATCCACTCACAAATTGTGTATATTATTAATATACACATATATAATTTGAGTAAAGGCATAACGAAATTTGTATTTACCATTCTTGTAGAAGTCAAAACTGATTTGGCTGCAACAACTCGCTCCAGGAAGGCACAACAGTATCATCCATAGTTGAGGCAACCGTTGAATCCTGAATCAGACACATCTCCGTGAGGCCGTCATATGGATCTGCAGTGGCTTCTTCAAACAAGACGTCCGGAGGTACGTACAGTTGTTGGTTGTTTTCACATCCACATTTGTATTGGCCGTATAAGTTTGGATACATATCATAGTAGTTATGTCCATCTTGCATCTGGTCTTGATGAATGGACGGTGCAGGTATATCAGCAGAGGCAACAGTCAATGTAACTGGTATTAGGCAAAAATAGGCTATTTAACAGAAGATATGTTCCATGTTCCATGGTAAGTTTAAATGATGAAGCAACATGCCAGCATCCATATCGTTGATCTTGACGATCATGGACACGCTCAAAACATTCATTTGCGGATAAAGTGAAACGTACAGAAGTTTTAAAATGTTTTTGTTTGGCTGGTTCTTGGTAGTATGGATATTTGTTTTGGATCAAGTCATAGATTTCCCCCACGGTTGCCTTTTTCTGTGGCGTTGACTCGATTGCTTCATAAATCAAAAATTTGTATGATTTACATGGATGGCTGTGCAATGTGGAAGCTCCTGCCATTTCTTCTCTCTTCAAGTGTACAGTGTCTAAGTTGAACGCATACGGATGTCTGCTGAATGTGTGAATAGTTGCATGTTATCTTCGCGGTTTGTTCCAAGGTTATAATACAACCTAGCAGTTATACGCCTAGGTTTTCTCCCACAAGAAATTTGTTACAATAATTGGCTGAAATTCTTTGGGTAAGATACTCTTTTCACAGGAATCGAAACTTTACTTTCGGCTTAGGCAATCAAAATGTGCAAAACAAGTTTACTCTTTTAATTACAATAACAATGTGTGTGAAATCATCTACAGTGCTATGATGAACAGATTTCTACTTACACTTAGCTAAAATTAACCATACACACATCTCTCTCTTTGTCTCTTTTTCTGTTTTTCTCTCTCTCTCCGCTGCCAACCGCTTCTGCGCATGCGTGGCTTTCCTCCAGTCCCCATGATTACTGAGCATGCGCGGCTTGGCAGCGGATGTGCGGGGGGAATGGCGGCCGTTAGGAGCGGCGCCGGCGGCTATCGCCGCCGCCGCCGCATATGTCATCAGCCATGTGGGGGGAGCAGGGGCCATTAGGAGCGGCGCCGGCGGCTATCTGATTTGTGGAGCGGGTGTGATGTCAGTGTTGGGGTCGGGCTGAGCCAGAACACAGCCCGGCCTCAACTGCCAGCACTGACGTCACATCCGTTTCATTTCTGTCTCCACAATTCATTTTTGCCCCAGTTCGAATGAGGTGCCACTAAGGAAGTTTCACTTCAATAATGTGTACTAAATCTATATTTTCTCTGCATGCTATTTTTGGTTAGGCATACACAATAAACCTACTATGTCGATAGCCAATAGCTAGTGCAATATGGTTACATACAATTTTTCTTTTGGAGTGTGACATGTGTGTCACAATGATGTGTAGACTATTGTGTATTTAAGATCATATTTGACGTATTCTAGATTTTGTTTCATATCACATACAAAAGTGTCACTTCTGTGTGTTGCTTACCTTAATGAACATGTCATGACAATGATTTATATTCATTCATGTTTTCTTTTTCAAGGTATATCACTCCAAGGACTGCTCATGGTATGTATTTGAATTCACATCTGTAATAAGATGTGCAAACCTCGATACAGGTATAGTTACAGGATGTATAAAGAGAACGTAATGAAAAAGATGTGACAATTGAAAAATGTCGTTTCTGTATTGTGTCCGTGCGTTTTTCTACATTTGGTGGTTATTGTGCAGTGTGTTTTGAAATCATTACGAACATTACATAACATGTAATTTTGACAACGTAACAACATCCATTCATGCACATGAGCGATGTTAACACTCAATGTATGTTTGTATGAAATGACCCAAATGTGGTTAACATCATTAACATTGCAATGTATGTGATTATTTATTCTCTCACTTCATCTTCATGTTGATTACTACATTGTCACATGTGTATGTATAAGTGAAAGATGTGTGTTGAATTGACGTTCATCTAACATTTTTCAAAATGTTAACACCATTCCAAAGTATAGTTCTTTGGATTCTCAACTTTTCCTAAATCATTCAACACAATGACAATGTAGTTAATAAAATTTTTATTTCATTCACGTTACTTATTCATATTGATCATGATCGTTTATAACTACTGTCAACATATGAACATAAATGAAGTAGACATTTACATACGCACACATTTCAGCAACATAGTGTGCGTGTGTGTGTTTTAGTTTTGGTGTGATGCATGTATTTCTACCAGAAATTATATAAACCTACATAATAATGTTGTTTTTATCATCGGCGTCACTTAGCTATGTATGTGTTGAACGTTTACTAATAACACTAAACTATAGTTACTCGTGTGAATTAAACGTACACACAAATGTTCATGGTTTAATGATCTGTGCCTAACATTCATTAGCTCATGCATGTTAGGTTACCACTACAACCTAGGTGATAATATAACATTCACACGACTAAAAAGTTTTTATCACCTCCCTATTGTTATTGTGTACGTTCAGATACAATGTCTACGAGTTGTTATGTAGCATTTACATTCTTTGACAAGTCACACGTGAGAATATAATATATAATAGATTAATGTGTTTGCTGAGTGATAATGTGGGTAGCATATATCACATGACAATACATATAATGTTAGTAGAAATTTTAAATTTATGAATATAAGATCTAACTTCAGTGCTTACAACATCATTATGATAATTAAGTGCATAGTAAATATTTGCACAATAGGATAACATTATGTAGTGATTGTTAATCTGCGCACCAATCATTGAAATCATTGTTACATATGTATTATAATAGTTGTTCGCTAGTCGTCACAATCATCTAATATAACGATTGTCCCATCTGAAATCATACATTGGTCCCATGTATTCATCCTCGACATCTGTGAAATACAGCAAACACATGATGTTCAAAGATGGCACATTTATCTATGTTTCAGCATGACAACGCTTAACACATCTCTATATGATTGTGGATATTCACGCATAAGTTACGTATATGTTTAAACTGCAAGGATAAAACTAAAGATACAGAACTATCTAATTTTTCAAATGGCGTTGCTGGCATTACTACTGATATGTTTGTAATCTGTCTAAATCAGATTTTTTGTAGCCTCTCTGTAAAAAGCGAACATATAACTCTTTTGATTTAATTTTAAACTCATCATCATTAGAACAATTGCGGCGGGTTCTGATGAATTGGCTTTTCGGTATCCCCATGAACGTGGCTTGAGGGTGACAACTATCTGGTCTTAAGAACGTGTTCCGTGAATTCGGCTTACGATAAAGTGTGGTCTGAATGGAGAGTGCAGTATCAATGTATAAACATAAGTCTAAATAATAAATGTGCTGATGGTGATAACAAAAAGTGAAAGAGAGATTAAACTCATTGTCATTAAGTGACGAAATAAACTCCAAGAGTGTGGTGATGTCTCCTTCCCAAATAAACAGGAGATCATCTATGTAGCGTCTATAAAATATAATGTGCTCTCTAAATCTATTTTTATCTCCAAAGACATGGAACAACTCCCACCACCCCATAAAGAGGTTGGCGTATGATGGGGCAAAGCTCGTGCCCATAGCCGTTCCACGTCTCTGGAGATAGTGCACCCCGTCAAACAGAAAAAAATTGTGAGTGAGTAAAAAGTGAATAGCATCTAAAAGGAAAGTGACTTGTGCTTGTGCTAAATCAGATTGATTAAGAAAGTGACGTGCTGCTGTCAAGCCATGTTCATGGGAAATGATGGTATATAATGATGTGACGTCTAGCGTCACCCACACCATATTGTGATTCCATACAATTCGGTCTAGAGTGGTTAATAAATCACTACTATCCCGAATGTACGAAGGCAATTGTTGGATAAGGGGCTGTAGGAAAAAGTCCACGTACCGTGAAACACCATCCCCCAAAGAATCAATGCTAGAGACAATTGGTCTCCCAGGAGGGGACACCAATGTCTTATGAATCTTCGGGAGATGGTGAAACACGGGCGTGGTGGGCATGGGTTTAAACAGGTAGTCAATATCATTTTCATTTAATACTTTTAACATAGAGCCTTCATCTAGTAGATGTTTGAGATCTCTTTGAAATGTGGGGGTGGGGTCAGAGGGTAGTGCAGCATAGGAAGTCTGATCCCCAAGTTGGCGCAAGGCCTCCCTGTGATAGTCATCCCTATGCTGCACTACCACCGCCCCTCCCTTATCAGCTTTTTTTATTACCAGAATTTTGTTGGTTTGTAAATCTTTTAATGCCTGTCTTTCATTTACAGATAAATTATCATCATGTTTGTAATCATGTGTATTAGTAAATGAGAATCCTTTCTGTAGGAGTCTAAGGTCTCTCTCTACTAGAGACTCAAATGTAGATAAAAACTTTCCTTTAATAAACGTAGGGAAAAATGTAGATTTTCTCCTCAAACCTGTTTTGTAATTACCCAGGAAATTCTCAGGGTTAAATTCAGGGTCTGAGAATCCCTGAATCTCCTCCATGTCCTGGACCAGACACTGTTCCCTAAATGAATTAATGTTGACATCATTATTTACATAGGAAGGAATACAATCAGGATCAGATATTGCACTGATATTAACACTTTCCTGATTATTCTTATGCATGTTAGGTTACCACTATAACCTAGGTGATAATATAACATTCACAAGACTAAAAAGTTTCTATCACCTCCCTATTGTTATTGTGTACGTTCAGATACAATGTCTACGAGTTGTTATGTAGCATTTAGATTATTTGACAAGTCACACGTGAGAATATAATATATAGTAGATTAATGTGTTTGCTGAGTGATAATGTGGGTAGCATATATCACATGACAATACATATAATGTTAGTAGAAATTTAACATTTATGAATATAAGATCTAACTTCAGTGCTTAGCAACATCATTATGATAATTAAGTGCATAGTAAATATTTGCACAATAGGATAACATTATGTAGTGATTGTTAATCTGCGTACCAATCATTGAAAGCATTGTTACATATTTATTATAATAGTTGTTCGCTAGTCGTCACAATCATCTAATATAACGATTGTCCCATCTGAAATCATACATTGGTCCCATGTATTCATCCTCGACATCTGTGAAATACAGCAAACACATGATGTTCAAAGATGGCACATTTATCTATGTTTCAGCATGATAACGCTTAACACATCTCTATATTATTGTGGATATTCACGCATAAGTTACGTAAATATTTAAACTGCAAGGATAAAACTAAAGATACAGAACTATCTCATGTTTCAAATGGCGTTGCTGGCATTACTACTGATATGTTTGTTCCGGTGCCTGCATACATAATAATGTGCGCGCACAACGTCTGTTTCGCGCGCACGTCACGAATGTGTGGGCTAAGTCTTAGCGCATGTGCAAAACGATGTGTACGCTGTGCGTTCAATACATGTCCCTCCATGGTGCTGCTAGCAGTACGCATATCATGGCTGAAAGTTATGATATGGAAGCGAAACAAATTCACTTCTACACACGTACATATCTAAACTTTGTAAACGGACGTGTGCCCACGGCCAAAACGGACGATCAGCCAATGAGCGAACAAAATACGTGTGACGTCATGTTAAGGCACCGTGAAATGCACTCAAACACCCCTCCCACTGAATGAACATTGGCCTCCAGTGCTGTGCACGCACCGCCGCACCGACGCGCGCGCATGACACACTGCACTGACCGTAACAATAAGCTACAGGCACAGCCAATACTGTTTCACGCGGGCACGTCGGTTGGGGGTGGGACTTGCATCGGTAACCTTTTTAAGGACGCCTTGGGACATGACCACATTCCCACGTCATATGTGGGTGACACTTTGTTTTTATATGTTGAATGCTAAACAATGAGGTGTGTGTGTTACAGTTAGTGTAACATGTTGAAATTATACTTTAAAAGCGATAATAATCTATGATTTAGGACTCCGTCACCAATGTGTACTAATGGTTCGTCATGTAGTATATTGTTATAGGAAATAATGTCTTTGTGCACGCTACATGTAAGGCTGTCTGCAATGTTAAGCTTTATCCACTCATTTGGCTAACAAATTGTGTATATTATTAATGTACACATATATAATTTGAGTAAAGGCATAACGAAATTTGTATTTACCATTCTTGTAGAAGTCAAAACTGATTTGGCTGCAACAACTCACTCCAGCAAGGCACAACAGTATCATCCATGGTTGAGGCAACCGTTGAATCCTGAATCAGACACATCTCCGTGAGGCCGTCATATGGATCTGCAGTGGCTTCTTGAAACAAGACGTCCGGAGGTACGTACAGTTGTTGGTTGTTTTCACATCCACATTGGTATTGGCCATATAAGTTTGGAAACATATCATAGTAGTTATGTCCATCTTGCATCTGGTCTTGATGAATGGACGGTGCAGGTATATCAGCAGACGCGACAGCCTGTGCGGCTTCAATGTAACTGGTATTAGGCAAAAATATGCTATTTAACAGAAGATATGTTCCATGTTCCATGGTAAGTTTAAATGATGAAGCAACATGCCAGCATCCATATCGTTGATCTTGACGATCATGGACACGCTCAAAACATTCATTTGAGGATAAAGTGAAACGTACAGAAGTTTTAAAATTTCTTTGTTTGGCTGGTTCTTTGTAGTATGGATATTTCTTTTGAATCAAGTCATAGATTTCCCCCACGGTTGCCTTTTTCTGTGGCGTTGACTCGATTGCTTCATAAATCAAAAATTTGTATGATTTACGTGGATGGCTGTGCAATGTGGAAGCTCCTGCCTCTTCTTCTCTCTTCAAGTGTACAGTGTCTAAGTTGAACGCATACGGATGTCTGCTGAATGTGTGAATAGTTACATGTTATCTTCGCGGTTTGTTCCAAGGTTATAATACAACCTAACAGTTTTACGCCTAGGTTTTCTCCCACAAGAAATTTGATACAATAATTGGCTGAGATTCTTTGTCTAAGATACCCTCTTTTCACAGGAATCGAAACTTTACTTTCGGCTTAGGCAATCAAAATGTGCAAAACAAGTTTACTCTTTTAATTACAATAACAATGTGTGTGAAATCATCTACAGTGCTATGATGAACAGATTTCTACTTACACTTAGCTAAAATTAACCATACACACACATCTCTCTCTTTGTCTCTTTTTCTGCTTTTCTCTCTCTCTTTCTCTCTGTTTCTCTCTCTCTCTTTCTCTCTCTCTTTCTCTCTCTCTCTTTCTCTCTCTCTCTCTTTGACTCTCTCTGTTTGTCTCTCTTGATATATAGATATATATAGATATATATATATAAATAAATATATATATATAATTAGATATTTATATATCTATATATATTTAACTATATATTGTGTGTATATATATAGTATGTATATATGTATGTATATATATGTGTGTGTGTGTATATATATGTGTGTGTGTGTGTATATAAGACATGCAAATGAACATACAGTAATATTTACAGTAGCTAGATATATATAGATATTGCTACATTGAAGGCCTTGTTGTGTGCAAATAGGCCTTGTTGTAATTATCTTAACAGTTCATTATAGTTTATAACATTACTGGGTGAGTATATTTGAGGGCCTAATTGAGTCAGCTGTGTAGAAGTTGTATTTAACAGCAAACAAGGCCTCTTTGCACCATGAAGGCCTGTACTGTTAATTCTGATTATATATATATTATTTATAGAGTGCAAAACTAAAGGCATAGATGTGTGTAAGCAGGCCTTGTTGTAATCATATTCAAAGTTAAATACAGCTGAGTGAATTAGGGGCTCACTCATACTGATACCATAATTGTAGCAAGTGTCCTAACATTTATATCTCATTAACACAAGGCCTGTTTGCTGACAGCACTGGCAGATATATATATATATCTATATATCAGTTATATATATCTATATATATACACACACACAATGTGTGTGTGTGTGTGTGTGTGTGTGTGTGTGTG
>WSYH01003418.1:0-67635 GCA_036426205.1 Ascaphus truei
TTTTTCGTGAAATAAGGTTCCCATTTTTTTTATCTCATTGTTTTGCTCAATTAATGATCCGTAATAAAAAGGTGTTAAAAACTGGTTCTCCCTTACAGTCTTCTACTATGTGGCGGCAGTCAAGCACATTGCCTGAATCCCATGCCAGGATTTCTTCCCACGGGCTCGCCGGCGTGGTAGTTACACTGTCCCCGTCTGGCGGACAGGGCATTCAGGCCCCCCGTTGTTTAAAGGCCCAGGTTTGTACTTAAGGGTGAATTGATAGTTTGACATTGCCCGCTAGCCACCGTGGACCGGTGCATCCAATTTGGCGGAGGTCAGAATATAGGTCAGCGGTTTTGTAATTTCCGGACTCAAAGGACACTCCATATAAGTAATTGTGGATGCTTGTTGACTAACCCCCACTTAAGTGCAGGACGGTTCTCGGATTATTGTGTGCATGTCCTTTGTCGTATGCTCAGGTGTGTCACTTCGCCACATACGTCACTGGGCAGAGACCAGCAGGGTAATTTTTTGATGCAGTTACACTCCTAGACCATTGAAAACTGGAATCACGTGCAGAATATACAACTTCCCAGGTCGGCATATAGCCAAGACGGGTGTTCTGTGAAGCTTTTCTTGAGCCCGTTGAAATGCCTTTTCACAGGCGGACGTCCCCTCGTCCCAAAGGCTGTGCCGTGGGGATGCTGCCTTCTGCTCCGGAGTTTCCTCTGGGTAGATCTTCAAGAGATGGTTGCTTTGCTGGGGGTAGCTTTCTCTAACGAAGCAGCGGGTAGTGTATCGCCAGCAAATCCCAGGAAGAACTGCATTCCATCTGGTCTTGGCCAGTTCACCAACAACTTCAACCTTAGCGGGATTGGTAGCCACTCCATGCTGCGACACTATATGACCCATGTAGGTGAATGATGTGTGGCAAACTGGCATTGGTCCAGGGACAAACTTCAGCTTCTTTACTCAGTGGTCAAGTACTTTCAGGAGCGTTCCTCGTGCTCTTCTTCTAGTCTATAACTGAACACTATGATATCGTCCAAGTAGACTAGGCATTCCGGGGGATTCAATCCCCAATGGTCTTCTCCTTCATTAGCCTTTGGAAGAGATCGCTGAGCACACAAATTCCTTGGGGGCAATCCAGGTGAACTGATAGAACCCGAGGGGACTGACAATGCTGTCCTTCGTCTTCTCTGGTACTTCGGACTCATAGGTACCTGATTGAACCCAGATCTCATCCAGCCATGCTGAACCACTGCTTCCTGACAGGGACTAAGGATTTCTTCTATCTTCGGCAAGTGCACTGACCGGTACTGTACGATGGTTTCAGGGTCTGGTACATGCAACAAGAGGCGGACTGACCCATTCGTAGTACACCATGATCAGGAGGCATAGAGGCTATGTACTCTGTTATGATCCCGCCATCTCCATCTTCTCAGGAGTCTCTCACATCCCCTACATCACTGTAACGATGCATCTGGAACGCTCCCAAAGGCGTGGCAATCATTCAGCCCATATCGTGTGCTGGACGTTCATGGCTGCAACCCACATCCATCTCGCTGGTGGAGAATACTTCCGCGCTCCTCCAATTTCACATTAACCGCTTCTTTCCAGTCCGCGGGCAGGGTCGATTCCCTGAAGTTGAAATGTAGTCCGGCCTGCTCTTCTTGCACGATAGTGGCGTTCACATGGGCCAGGGATTCCATGGGCTTAACCAGGTAAATCCGACCCAGTGCTTGACCGATGTCAAACCAACAAACCGCAATGTTCTGTATCCGCCACTTGAAGCTATTTGAAAGAGCAGTCTTCCACTCCTCATTCTGGTAGCACCAGGACCCTCTCTGGTTTAGAGTCTCTAGGAGAAATGTTCTTCACTACCCCACTGATGGAATCTCGGTCAATCCCCTTCTCTTAGATGAAGAATTTGGCCGAATCCGTCTTGGGCAGAGATCCTTAGCACTCCTCTTTGAAGACTGGGTGCATCCGTAGGGAAATAGTGGTAATTCACATCACCCGCTCCTTGCAGATAGTAAGCTTGGATATAGCCTGCACACATCTAGTGTGGTCCCCAGTATGAGGGGGGAGCTTGGGTGCTCCGGTGACTTGGACATATTAAAGCCTCCACTTCCATAGGTGGGTCTGTGTGGTATTCAGTTGCGGTATGTGTAAAACCATACTTGAAACCATCCTGTCAATGGGTAGTCTTCCTTGTGAGGCCCATAGTTTTCATCTTCTCCGCTGACTCATAGGCGGGTGTTTGATGTAGGTGAGTCATAGAAGGGGCGATAAAATGTGTTCACACTGAGACCCTGTGTTCCAGTAATGCTGAGGCGTAGATTCCTTCTAACCAGAACTCGTATTATAGCCCAGCCCCACTCGACTGTAGAGTCCATTGTTGGGGTGCCTTCAGGAGGTGGGTTTTGCTATGTGTTCTTTGTACTATGGCAACATGGCTCCCGGAGATGAAGTCCTGGACTTGGGACATTATTTTGCAAAATTACCTTCTTGGTTACAGGTGTAAAAGCAGTTCCTTACTTCGGTCACCCACCCGGTCCTAGGGGGTATGGACTTGATCTCCTGGCATCAAGAAGGTCTGTGGGATTGTTCTGGGGAGTAGGGTCCTCAGACTTATCCTTTGTGCTGGACTTCTTTGGCTGAGTTGCTTTATACCATCTCCTTGGGGTCTGAAACCGCAAATGGCCTCCTGCATTTGATCTATGTCCTCCAAGTTGGGAGGATTCGTGGTGGAGATCGTACAGCAGATCTGGCCACGGGGGGTGTGAACGAAGCTCCCTGCAAGATTGCCTGATTTCTATAATTCATTCAGCTCAGCTTGTGCGGATCCCTTCTTCTTGTTAATCATGTCCAGAGAGTCAGCTACAGCCGTTGTAAGAAATCATAATTCTTCCCCCTCCTTCTGCTGAGGCATGGACTGGCCACAGCAACACAATGGGTCGTCTTCCGGCTATAGCTTTTGTCTTTGTCAGATCCCTCATCAGCCTGACCGTCAACCTCTTCATGACACTCACATATATGTCGTACATTTTGGCGGCGTGGGGGCCGTAGACACTCCACGGATTCTCTGTCTCTGACAGCGTCCGTTGCACGTCCACTCTGACAGTACTTGCACCGCATAGTCTCGCCACACTCTCAAACACCTCTCTTCTCCCAGCGGTGGGCCGCACACCAGAAAAGGCTTTTCAACTTGCGATAGATTAACCGGGGCCAGCTGACTTATTTCTCTCTGTCAGTTGCTGAAGGGCTCTCGCGAATAACTGGACGCGATCTGAACTGCTGGTACTGCGTTGGCTCCGTCTGCACTGATGCACTGCCAGCTTCGCTCTGGCTATAGGCTCCCTGGGGAGGGGACAGATGTGGCACCTAATACACTCCTACCTCCCGCGCTAGAGGGGCCCACTAGGTTCCTCCTTTATGTGTCGTCGGCGTTTGCGTATATGATTGGACTTCCGCCGGGTGGAGCTTTGGGGAGCTGTAGGGAATTATCCTTTGGGGATATCACAGCGGCAGTCAACGAGGAGCGTATTCCACTGGAGTCTGTATCCCCCATTTGTGCAGCTATAATCCAGACTTTAGTAACCCCAGTATCTGTTACAGTGTGTCGCGCATGTCAGGCAAGGGCATGACAACTGGCAGCTCTAACGGCAAACACGGATCGGGAATGCTTGACGTCATAGGGCCCATGCATGAGCGCTCACAGGCGGGACTGTAGGGACATGTTCCCTTCGGGATCTGACTTATTCTTAATTTAGATTGACACTCCAGGTCTGAATCTCAGCGCACCTCCAAATGTAACCCTTTTTCCTTCCGTACTAAGGAACTACACGTGCTGTAGACCTGTTAGTGGTACAAGAGGCCTAATCCTCTGCCTGGGATTCCTGGGGTGATAGCGTTATATCGGTAATGCAGCACCTCTACCCTGGGGGGGATCCAGCGCCATACACTGTATGACTATTTATCTTTACGTACTTAAATGACTTGCCTAGGCGCCACAGTTCCCTAATAAATACACAGTGTTGTGATAAAATTCAAACAATAAAATACAATAAATGAATGGTGTACCCAACAGATACTTCTCAAACCTTCCAGGGAAAATAGCTTGATTTCCCACGTACAGTCGTGGTTGGTTGTGGAAATTGAGCGACCCGTCAGGAATATAACATGTAAATAAACATATAAAGCAATAATTGTGCAGTATTGTGATTATTTTTTAGGCTGGTTTAAGAATCTTGGCTCTTGGGGAGAACCTACTTACAGCAACATAGAAGAAAATTCGCATTTGTCTGACTCTGTCAGATATGTAGAGAAATGATGAGGTTGTTCATTAGATGTACTTATCCCCACTTGGTCTTGACACATATGGATTGGCTCAGAGAGGGTGGAGATCAAATTCCCATATGTTTATGTGGACAAAGACAGAAAAACAGCCGATGGTGTAGGTTGTACAACAGGATTTATAAATAGCAAGGTAAAGGACAGACTCACACTCTGTACTATATGTAATGCACCATAAGGTATCTTTAGCGCTATATAGCGGGCCCGCTGTCGCGTCCCCCGTCCTCCTCTACCCAGTCTTGCCGCCGGCATGCGTCTGACGTCACTTTCCCTCTAAGCGTCTGTCGCATCCAAGAGGTAGGCTGTACGCGCTGGAGAGGAACACGGGGGTGTATTCAAACGCTGGAGTCGTGAGTCTCCAGCTCCACCTGTTTGCTCACCCCCGTTCCTCTCCCCAGCGCGTCACAGCCTACCTCCTTTGTATGCGAACATACGCTTAGTATTAATTGACGTCAGACGCATTGCCGGCGGCAAGACTGGGGATAGAGAGGATGGGGGAGACGCGACAGCGGGCGCATATAGCGCTAAAGATCCTTTTGTGCAATTACATATATGTTACAGAGTGTGAGTACATGTCCTACCCCTTGCTATTTATAAATCCTGTTGTACAACCTACACCATCGCTGTTTTTCTCTCTCTTTGTCCACATATACCATAGGGAATTTGAATCTCACCATCTTCTGAGCAATCCATATTGTCCAAGACCAAGTGGGGATATAAGTACATCTTAAGAAACCTCATCATTTCTTACATCTGACCAGTCAGAACATGCGATTTTCTTCTATTGCTGTAAGTAGGTCTCCCCAAGAGCCAAGATTCTAAACAAGCCTAAAAATAATCACAATACTGCCCAATTATTGCTTTATATGTTTTTTATTTACATGTTATCGTTATATTCCTGACGGGGTCGCTCACTTTCCACAACCAACCACGACTATTTATCTTTACGAACATATATTTAACAGCACAATAACAATACAAATAACACAGGGCGGGTGTCCCTAAAGTACAAAGGGTGCTTGGCACCGATACCCCTGGTGTCCTCCCCCAATGAGAGTCAGTCCCACCCAAGTGCAGGGAGTACCACTACTCCTGTGGACTGTTATTCAGCGGTACCTGGGTACAGGTAAAGTGAACCGAGAAAAAAGGATCCATCTGATCCCACAATGTCTGATGAATCCTCTCTCTCTGGTCCACATAGGCGTCCGCCTCTTGAGGGAGCACCAGCTGTAGGGTGTCCCTTAATGTCTAGAGTTTTCTGTGGTCTGATCCCAGACTGCAGCTCACCGCGTGGCGTCTCTTCGCTTGTGCTACACCTGACACTATAAGGGTAAAGGGTAACGTCCCTGTCTGGGGTCTTCCCTGTAGCAGCCACAATCTAAAAGCAGACTTGGGACCTAGCTGGGACCTAAGGGACAAACCTAGTCCTAGTCCAGGGGAGCACTGCTCCCTGGTCACTATCTCAACAGTTCTCCCCTTCTTCCAACTTCCAGCAACTGCCTGTGTCAACATTCTAACTGCATGTCCCTCAGGCTCCTGGGACATGTAGTCCCTTGCGGAGCCTCTCCTATAATGGCCGCCGCAACTCTGGGGACTACTCATGCGCAAAGACTCCACTGTGCATGCGCAAACCTAAAAAAGCTGCTGCAACTTCTCACCTCTCTCTGCATGTGCATGGCTGCAATTTCTCACCTCTCTCTGCATGTGCACGGCTGCAACTTCTCACCTCTCTCTGCATGTGCACGGCTGCAACTTCTCACCTCTCCCTGCATGTGCACGGCTGCAACTTCTCACCTCTCTCTGCATGTGCACGGCTGCAACTTCTCAATCTTTCACCTCGTCCACTCCCTGCCATTGCCGGCTAGCAAGACTTCTCACCTCTCCCTGCATGTGCACGGCTGCAACTTCTTCACCTTTTCCCTGCATGTGCACGGCTGCAATTCTCACCTCTCCCCCCCATGCATTGCACGGCTGCAACTTCTCAACTTCTCACCTCGCTCTGCATGTCAGCGGCTGCAACTTCTCACCCTCTGCTCTGCATGTCACTCTTCTGCAACTTCTCACCTCTCTCTGCAGTGCACGGCTGCAACTTCTCACCTCTCTCTGCATGGGCACGGCTGCACTCTCAACCTCTCTTGCATGTGCACTGCTGCAAACTCTCACCTCTCTCTGCATGTGCAGGCTGCAACTTCTCACCTCTCTGCATGTGCACGTGCTGCAACTTCTCACCTCTCTCTGAGTCCTTGTGAACGGCTGCAACTTCTCACCTCTCTCTGCATGTGCACGGCTCTGCAACTTCTCACCTCTCTCTGCATGTGCACGGCTGCAACTTCCTCACCTCTCTCTCTGCTTTGCACGCTGCAACTTCAAACTTCTCACCTCCGTCTCGGCAGTGCCAACTAGAAGCTGCAACTCTTACACTTCTCACCTCTCTCTGCATGTGCACGGCTGCAATTGCACGAACTACAAAAATTGCGGCCCCCGTTGCCGGATACATCATGGACCTCGGCCGCTCCCATACACCACAGCCGTCCCCCTCCCCAGCACACGGCTACATATGTACATACAGAATGTATACTGTATGTATACATATATACACACACACACACACACACACATACATACAGAAAAAGAATCCCATAGGGAGCACACAGGCATACCAAAAGTTATCCCAAAATGTTATTTAGGTACACATATAATAAAAATAAGTGCAAAGGGGGATTAAAATGTCAACTTGGACACCCCACACGAACCCTCAAATATAATGCATTACTTTAATAGATTGTTAGGACTGGAAGTGTCCAGTATATTGAAAGCATGGATAGCATGCTGCACTGTGTGTTACAGAACTCAATCCCAGCCGAGAATGTGTAACACATTGGCTATGGTAAAAGATGGCTAAAGTGAGAGGGGGCAAAAGCAAAGAAACAGCGTAAACGGAGGGATAATAGATGCGTTTGTAGTTGGTATAATGCATCAGGGTCACGAATAACCACACTACTAATGAAAAAAACTCCCCATACACTGTATAAAAGGGAAAATATATCTCGCAGTAATGTGATATTAGTTACGTATGTAGGTGGTGTAGTCCATTAGAGTCAGGAATAACCACACTACTAATGAAAAAAACTCCCCATGTACTGTATAAAAGGGAGAAAACACATCTAGCAGTAATGTGACATTAGTTACGTATGTAGGTGGTGTAGTCCATTAGAGTCAGGAATAACCACACTGCTAATTAAAAAACTCCCGGTGTATTAAAGGGAGAAAGCACATTTAGCAGTATTCTGAAATATAGTGAATAGAAAAAAATTATCCCTTTCTCAGCAGTAAATAGCAGAAAAATCCCTCTCACTATAATAGTCTAACAACAAATTATCATGGGAACAGTACTAAATCCAAATAGCTGTTAATCAGCAGTCTAATAGCTGTAAGCTATATGATAGTAGGAGATTCGGTGTCTCATGAGGATGATTAGAAATCAGCATAGAAAAACTGTCCCACAGAGTCTAACTGTGTGCATAATCAATCAGGTAGACTCAAATAGCAATCACTGCGAACACAAGTCCGTGAACATAGCAAAAACAATATTATATCATGAGAAATGAGGATATAAATGCGTGTCGACCAGCATCTTCTTCTGGGAGTGTGATGCCTTTAGTCCTTTTCACTAAATATATACACATATACACATACACAAACAGGGAAAAAATCAGAAAAAATAGCGCTAAACTAATGTGCTATGTGTGATTAAATAAACTGGTGTACAGTATGTGTCATAAATACAGTCACCTAAATATCTATGCTGCAGAAAGTGAATGAATATAAATACAGTTAGGTCCGGAAATAATTGGACACTGATACAAGTTTTGTTATTTCGGCTGTGTACCAAAATAAATTCAAGTTACAGTTAAATAATGAATATGGACTTAAAGCGCAGTCTATCAGCTTTAATTTGAGAGTATTCACATCCAAATTGGAGGAAGGGTTTAGGAATAACATCGCTTTAATATGTAGCCCCCTCTTTTTCAAGGGACCAAAAGTAATTGGACAATTTACTCAAAAGCTGTTTCATGGACAGGTGTGGGCTATTCCTTTGTTATTTCATCATCAATTAAGCAGGTAAAAGGTCTGGAGTTGATTCCAGGTGTGGCATTCGCATTTGGAAGCTGTTGCTGGGAACCCACAACATGCGGTCAAAGGAGCTCTCAATGCAAGTGAAACAGGGCATCCTTAGGCTGCAAAAATAAAGAAAATCCATCAGAGAGATAGCAGGAACATTAGGAGTGGCCAAATTAACAGTTTGGTACATTCTGAGAAAAAAGGAACACACTGGTGAGCTCTACAACACAAAAGGGCCTGGACGTCCACGAAAGACAATAGTGGTGGATGATCATACGATCCTTTCCATGGTAAAGAAAAACCCCTTCACAACATCCAGCCAAGTGAAGAACACTCTCCAGGAAGTAGGCATATCATTATCCAAATCTACCATAAAGAGAAGACTTCACGAGAGCAAATACAGAGGGTTCACCACAAGGTGCAAACTATTCATAAGCCTCAAGAATAGAAAGGCCAGATTAGACTTTGCCAAACAATATCTAAAAAAGCCAGCCAAGTTCTGGAACAGCATTCTTTGGGACTGATGAAACTAAGATCAACCTGTACCAGAATGATGGGAAGAAAAAGTATGGAGAAGGCTTGGAACGGCTCATGATCCGAAGCATACCTCATCATCTGTAAAACATGGTGATGGCCTGGGCATGCATGGCTTCCAATGGCACTAGGTATTTATTGATGATGTGACAGAAGACAGAAGCAGCCAGATGAATTCTGAAGTGCATAGAGATGTTTGTCTCCTCAGATTCAGCCAAATTCAGCTAAGTTGATTGGACGGCACTTCACTTTACAGATGGACAATGACCCAAAACATACTGCGAAAGCAACCCAGGAGTTTTTTATTTAAGGCAAAGAAGTAGAATATTCTGCAATGGCCGAGTCAATCACCTGATCTCAACCCGATCGAGCATGCATTTCACTTGCTGAAGACAAAACCTAAGGCAGAAAGACCCATGAACAAACAACAACTGAAGACAGCTGCAGCAAAGGCCTGGCAAAGCATCACAAAGGAGGAAACCTAGCGTTTGGTGATGTCCATGCGTTCCAGACTTCAAGCAGTCATTGCCTGCAAAGGATTCTCGACAAAGTATTAAAAATTAACATTTTATTTATGATTGTGTTCATTTGTCCAATTACATTTGAGCCCGTGAAATGGACTGTGTATGAAAATGGTTGCAATTCCTAAACGTTTCGTACGATATTTTTGTTCAACACCTTGAATTAAAGCTGAAAGTCTGCACTTCTATTGCATCTTGGTTGTTTAATTTCAAATCCATTGTGGTGGCGTACAGAGCCAAAATTATGAAAATTGTGTCAGTGTCCAATTATTTCCAGACATAACTGTATATGTGAAATTGATATTGTATCTGTGTTGCAATATTAAAGCAACAATAATGAAGCAATAATGTTTCAACCAAGTTCCAAAGGGGTATTGTGAATATGAAGTCCAAATCCGGAAAACAGTTCCTTATGGAGTAGGCTGCAGCTTGTGAGTGTCCTAGTCCCTGAGGGAGTCTCTCAGGTGAAGAAACGCGTCGGGACATTTGCTGACGTGATTGACGCTCACAGCAGAAAAACGGAGACAGCGTGTGGAGGAGAATTCATCCCTAGCACAAGCCGGTGTGTATGCAGCACGCTGGTGGTGACAAGACAGGTATCGTCAGTACTAGGGGCACTGAGGAGCCCATCCCTGGCCCTCTGTCATCTCAGGCGACTACATCCTGAGGCTGTTGTCACAGGAGACCAGTGCTTTTAACACAAAAATACCCGGATTCTTTGATTGAACTAAACGTGAAATAAAATAAATTGTGATTTATTTACACGAGAAACACACACAGCTTAAGTTACAAAATAATACGAATAAACACTTACTGGGACGGGGCAAAACAAAATAAAATGTTTCCGGAATGAACTTCACCGAAATAAAGTCTCTAGGCACCAATTCCCAGGAGCGGGGTTGGTGCGCAAATAGAGCTGCGAAACAGTCTTTGGCTAGTGGCGCTTCCTGCAACCACTCTTACTCCGCCGAAGGTAATATTTTCGTTCCCCCAATGCTGGATTAGTTAGCAAATCCTTAGTCCTTATGAATACTGGAAGCTGGATACAAATCTTGGTTACGTTGTTAACGTCTTTGTACCACACGCTGAATCTAAGGTGAATCTTGTTACATGATGGAACGAACGCCTGACTGGCTGCACCGAACTTGATAAAAACACCCAAAGCCTATCTTTTGCGTGGGAACCAATCATCCCGCCTATAGCAGAGTTCTGCCAGTCTCTACAGAACCTGGCAGAGTGCTTCAGTATACCAAATGAGCATGTGCGATAAATGCCATCTTTCCCCATTTGTCATGCTAGCCCCCCTGCTGGCTCAGCACCAGAAAGTCTTCAATTTGCCAGGATGCTTATTGAGATTCTCTTCCTTCACCTCCTCCCTGCTACCCAATGGTTAACACCTACATCTCCTGGCCTTTGAAGCTGGTCCTTTGACGCTGAGAGGCGGAGTAGCTTCCTATGCAAATGGATTTGTATCCATACTAAATGACTGCTTTGCTGTAATAAAAATATAACCTTTGGGGATTGTTAAAAACCATTTAAAACATGATAGGATCCTCGCCACCTTATCCCTGGTGGGAGACACACAGACAAGTCTAACCTATTTACCGGCTTGCAGCCAGCAGTGAGCTGCAGAGCTGACACTCTACTTTTTAATTAAACCCCTACCGCTCTCTCCACCTTATATCTGGTGAGAAAGGTTCAGAACCCCTCACTGGGTTCTGGGATTTGGACATATCCCGTGACCTGTACTGTTACCCAGTCCCCTGCCCGGTCTTACTGCTCTGGTTTGTGCTGAAGCAGGGGGATTTGGCGGTGAGCAGTAAACTGCATTCTAGGGAGGATTGTATCCAGTGATCTGTGTTTCTCATGTCCTCAGGAATCTGGGGGGATTCCTGAGTGCATGTTTCGGGCTACCCGCAACATGGGCCCCCTTCTACCCAAACACACCCTGGCATTTTCCCGTAAACTCATCCCTGACTCTCACGCCTGGCACATCCCCACTGGTTGGCATTACTGGAACAGTAAAACCCCATACATCTTTATTATACAAGCAGTTATATACCACTATTGGGTTGAAGAGCTGACATCCACAAATCCCCAATATAGCTCAGGGGCACCTAGCCGGGCATAATACCTTTATTTATGGCCTGGGTACCCCTTCACCGTCACAGCTGTCAACAACGGAACTAGATGATTCACATCTGTGAACTGACGCCGAACCCGTTCTACAGCTGGTGACGTCAACTTTACAGAGATTCCTCTCAAATGCGTCTTTTTAAATTCCGCATTGTGAGTGCATGTCCTGGCGACTAACTCTTATCTTTAACAAATTGCATAACAGCATTATGCAATGGAGCTTGCTTGCGCGTCTCTCTTATATAATACTAGCTGAGAGACCCGGCATTGCACGGGATGTGAATCCCTAATAATTGTTTGGTGGTGGGGTGGGGGGTGAATCTTGGGTGGTTTGGGGGGTTTGAATCGTGGGTGGGGGGTGTGAATCGTGGGTGTGAGGGTGTGAATCGTGGTTGTGAAGCGTGGGAGGGTGTGAACCGTTGTGAATCGTTCATGAATCGTGTGACTCATGGGTGTGGGGGGAGGGTGTGAATCGTTGTGAATTGTGGGTGGGGGTGTGTGAATCGTGGGTGGGGGGATGTGAATCGTGGGTGGGTGGGGTGGTTGTGAACACACACACACATTGAAAGCACAAATAGGCCAGCCACGACCACTGCCTCCTCTCTATTCCCTTTCCCCTCCCCCCTCCCCCCCACGCCCATCTCCCGCAACCCAGACGGTTTACCCATGGGAGGCAGGGGAGCACCGGGAGGCAGGCGACACACGAGAACGGAGTGACGACTTTTTAACAGGGATCAGCAACAAACTTCATATAGTGATAATAAAATGATTAGGGACGGCTTATTAACGCGAAGAGACGGAGAACTGCTTTTTCTACCACATTTATTTAAAGCTGAATTATTTATTGCAGTTTATGCAACAACGAAACATTTTTGTTTGCTCCAATATTTGCCCGCTCCTTATTTCCGATATAATATACGCAGTGATGGAAGCGAGATACGAGTATGGCGTAAAACGTAAAATAGACTTGCCTAGATTGGACCGGCCAACTCCAGTCCTCAAGGGCCACCAACAGGTCCGGTTGTAAGGATATCCCTGCTTCAGCGTTGGTGACTCAATCAGTGGCTCAATGACTGCACCACCTGTACTGAAGCAGGGATATCCTTACAACCTGCCCTGTTGGTGCATTTTGAGCCCTGGCGTTGACAACTTTGCCTTAAAGTACTGTAATGTGACACACGAGTTCTCTCCCGTGACTATCCATCCTGCAGCTTGATCCCCCCCCCCCCCCCCCCGTGACCCGCTGTTTCTTTGCATCGTGGCGGCACGTCACGTTCTGATTGTAAATAACAGCCGCGCAAGAGCCTTTCCAATCGGAGAATGCCAAGAAAGAAATTGCGGGACACGAGGGCTCAAAATCCGATTAATGAAATACGCTCTCAATAAACAGCATAGTTAGTCTATTGTGTCACCTTGTGGAACGAGACAAATTGCAAGTGTCATAACGCAGTCAGAGGGCATGTTACAGAATCCAACTTTCATGAGCGTCCTTCAACCATAGGATGTGACGGAAGATAAAACCTTAGGCTTCTCCCCCCCCCCCCCCCCCCCCCCGCCGACCATTCTCTTACCTGCTGCAAAACATCGGACCCAGTTTGATCCTCGGCTTTTTTTCATATTTAGCCTTATGTCTCCCAAGCAGGTTTGAATTCCCTTGCTGTATTAGCCCCTACCTCCTCTGCTGGGAGACTGTTCCATGAATCCACCCCCCCTTTCCGTGAAGAAGTACCTCCTCACATTTCCCCTCAGCCTTTACCGAACTCAATCATATGTCTTGGAATTAGGCAAACCATGTCTGAAGCTGTATGGGATTGTCAGAGGTCCTGGGAATCAAACATTGCTTTTGGCCAAGTTGCCTTGTCGCGAACAATATATGGCAGGGGTTCTCAACTCCAGGCCTCATGACCCCCGAACAGGCCAAGTTTTCAGGATATCCCTTCTTCAGCACAGGTGACTCTGTGACTGAGCCACCTGTGCTGAAGCAGGGATATCCTGAAAATTTGACCTGTAGGGGAGTTCTCGAGGACTAGAGTTGAGCCCCCCTGATCTATGGGCTTGATTCAGAAAAGGCGCTTATAACCGTGTTAAAATTGAGCATTCCTAAAAAAAGAAGACGTGCTCGTTGCAGTATCCTCCGACATACTGCCATATTAATCAAGAATTATTCATTCAGAAACGGGCCACGTGTTCATCTCATTTGCATACACATCAAATAACAAGCCATAACTTCTAGCAACCGCAGTAAATCCGCACGATGCAGTGAGGGAGGGGTGGGAGGTCGCACTTTTCTAACATCGGGTTATAGAATAGGATTTGTTTCAAAATGATTGCATTGCAAATTAATGTTTTCAGGCACCAATGGGGTTACCATACAACAAACAAAAGCCAAAAAGCATCACATTCATTTGTGCAAATTAGCCATTAGGAGCCCAAGTGGCCAGCTAGCGATGGGTTGATCATGGCTAGCTGGCCACTTGAACTACCAAGGGGTTAATTAATAAATATATATTATTAATATGTTCTACAATGGTAATGTTCTGTAACTTGGTCACCTATTGTAGTTTGGTGCAGGCCCGACTTTAGCAGATGCAAGACCATGTGATATCCTGGGACGGGGGACCCTCTGTCCCATTGATGGAGGATCCTCTGTCCTATTTAAGGGGAACCAACTATTAACCAGTCCATGAAACAAGCAGCCTGAGACTGATGGCAATCAGAATAATGGCAACACCAAACAAAGTATTTATCAGCGGTTGTTGTATATATTTTGTCTCCCACGCTTGGAAATGAGCCGTGCCATTTTATACGAAGAACTTAAATACCCACACGTAACATCCCACAGATATTTATTTCACATGATCTAGCAGTAAAATCCCGCACACGAATGATGGATCAATGGTTAGAAATGAAATGCGGTTAGAACCGGGGTCCTAATAAAAGGGTTGGAAAATAAAATACACTACAAAACGCTCCTAGGGACAAGGAACATCAGAACGGCCTAAATAAAGAAGCATCATTTAATAAGCCACACTTCCCGTCAAAGATATCAAAAAATCTAATCAGATCAAAAAGGGGAAAAGTTCCTTCCAATATTTCTGCTTCTTCAAGTCCTCTATGGCAGTCATAATGGGCTACCTCCTCCATCCAGCTGAGGTGGGACAAGACTTTTAAAGTGGCAAACCCAGCACTTTTTTTATTTTTACATTTATTTTATTACACAGGATTGAAGCAGGGCGTCTTCGGAGCTGAACCCCATTAATTTAAGCTGTGACTCCTGGTTCCTGAGGTTCAGACCTCCGTAGAGGGAGCTGGTAGCCACTCCGCACGGATCACATAATGGCCGCTTTTCAAAGCTCCTGCTCACTTCGGACCAATAAGAAGCCGATAATCGTCAGGTATCGGCATTCAGCATGTGAAGTGATTTTGCGTTTACAAATTTTTGCGCCAACTTTCGATACCATCATTAAACGTATCGCACTTGTATCTGTAATTAGGCACTTACTCATTAGCAATAATGGTGTTAAATTTAGCTCATACTTGCTGCTGCAATAAGATGCATTCACTGCATTATTGCAGCGGAAGCGCTTTAGTGAATACGACACTACATGCAACGCCATTTTATTGGGGAAATAAAAGCCTGTGTATCACAAAGCAGAATCGGGCAGTTAAATAGTAAGTCCACAGAATTTAATGCTCTGCATTTTTTTTATCTTGTAGCGGTTCAGAAACCCAGCATTGTTTTCAAAAAGCCGCATTTCAGATCCTAAAACTGAATGGCATTTCCTATCAGCACGGAATCAGTCACCAGCAATTCTATAATGAAATTGTGAAGAGAAGGGATTTTAACACAAGTCAGTCACAAGGAACAGAGCTCACCTACAAGATAGATATTTCTGCCTTGAATAAGCTTCCTGCCTCCATGATCTATCTTCATCTATTACCTGCCGAGAAACCTTGTCAGCATTAAAGAGCACGTGATAAATTGCTGCCAAGTATTAAAAGGTGAAGGACAGAGAACAGCAGAGAAACATTCATGTATTTTCCCCCTTTTGTGAGGCTGTTTCCAAGTGGTGGTAAAGATAAACTTACGTCATTAACAAATTTAACTCTTATATAAATTTAAAAAATCAACAAAAAAAAAAAAAAAAAAAAGACTGGATTATTCCCTCTTCACTGAAAGAGTGATATGAAAACTGGTGGATTTAATAATAGCCACATACTAACAAGGTAATACTCTGTGCAAGGGCAAAGCATAACAATGCGGAGGCACGCAATTTCAAAGTACAACAGTGCATTCAAAATAGATATTTACAGTAACCTTTATTATTAGATTGAGGCTCAAGCCTTTTATTCGACCAACATAACGATACATTTTGTCATACTGTATATAAGCTTTCATCCCGTTCCTTATCCAAAATAATTACGTCTCTATAGTACTTAACAATACATTTGAAAAGGGCTATAGAACCATCTCACATTATTTATACTACATTTATATTTACCATATGTCATATAAACAGACCTATTTACATTAACATAAGTCAGGGCTGCAGTTACACTTTGAGCAGACCTCAACGTGACACTTTCGCTACTCTCGGCTTGGAATACCAATCAGGGGTCTCCGTCGGGGTCACTGAAGGCAGAATTGCATCCATTTAAAAATCTAAAGCAGAGGGGCCAACTCCAGTCCTTGAGAGCTAGCAACAGGTCAGGTTTTCAGGATATCCATGCTTCAGCACAGGTGGTGCAGTCTTTGACTGAGCCATTTATTGAGCCACCTGTGCTGAAGCAGAGATAGCCTGAAAACCAGAGCTGTTGGTGGACCTTGAGGAGTGGAGTTGGCCACCCCAGGTCTAAAGAACGCTTTTGATTTTTGCTTATACTAAAAGCATAATGTAATCACTGCAAATTGTATTAAAAGCCACACAGATCCGCTCACTGTAATAACCACTTGCAATTATTCCTGTATTAGATGGAATGAGATTTATACTGCAAGTTAGATACACTTCTAATGGCTTAAACAGGCAGAATTATCTCAGGAGCGCTAGGCTCATTATCCGTGTATCCAACATACAGACACATCTTTTCTTTCCGAAAGACATTATCTTGAGAATACATTGTGTACAAAGATTTTCTTGTCATACTCTATTATAATTTGCTAATATACCAAGGCATTTTACACAATGTTAATGCATATATTCTTATAGCATATAGAGCGTTAGTTTTTAACCTTAAACTGTGGAACCCCGTAAAAAGGTAGTATTGTGACTTCACAGAAGCCCTACCTAAATCCTATGTATATAGAAATACTATTGCTCTGGTAGGGCTTGTATTCTGCTAATAAACTTTCTGATATATTGTATAACATTAAAGATAGAATAGTTATTAACCTAGTGTTTAATTATATTAAAAAATATGGTATGGGAGGGGGAATGAAATTATTGAAACTTGAAAAGTAAAAATGTCCATTATTACAAACTATTTTAAGGGCCCCTCTGCAATATCTTGCAGCAAATAAATATCCCACGTGTGAGCACATTCACACGTCTCAGCCAGGTCCACAACTCTGTCCTTCCCCATTATCTCTTAGCATACAGTGCTTCCACTGCAGCTTGGGATTCTGGGTGATGACATGCAAATAAGCAGTGTCTCCTTTTTCTTCTTGTCATTTTTAACATGGATCCCTATAAGCAGACGCCTGCCGTATTACAGCTTTCAGCACAGCCTGACATAAAGTGCAGAGCCAGAAACCTACTCACAGACAGCTTTTCGATCATATACGTGCGAGGCTGGTTAAACCGGCTTTGCAGAAACCCAGGGTTGCACTGAGCAGATTCAAAACCACCAGTCTAGATACTTGTTCTTCAATCACATCTTGGTCACACACAGGCCATGTTACAAAGCTTGCACCACCTGTCCGGAGTCCTGGAAACTCACGTACGGGACAGGTCTATAGGGTCAATCCTGCACGTAATTACGGAACTGTACACTCTGTGCCCTATTTAAGATGCCAGTTTCTGGTGCTGAAGAGTACCAGTCCGGTCTAATGAACAGGATTAAAAGCAGCAGTCCCTCCTTAGCCCCCCATTTATATCATTGGGAAGTAGGGGATTCCCAGAGCTGAACAGCGTTTATTTCAGCTCGGGGGACCCCCTGCTAGCCGAGATAATGACCTGTAAAGGTGACACCGGTCACTTGGTTTTTTTATAGCCCCGTGTCACGTGGGCCAACGGGAAGCCGCGTTCCTATTGGCCTGTGTAACGTGTGCGTTTCGGTCATCATTTTAAAGATGCTACCGGCGGCATCGTCCCTGGTTTCATGGGGGGGCGAGAGGGGGGGGGGGAAATCAAGGGGTTCCCGGAGCTCAAATTAACGTGGTCAAGCGCCAGAAGACCAAACCAAGCAGGCAGAACTCCTCCTTTAGATCTTTGCCGTCGCAGGCAAGCGACTTCACAGGATATCAAACTACCCCTTAGACCTCTACGGATAATTGCAAGTGTTACAAATTTCCAAAGCAATGTATTGCAGGCCCGTTTGGCTGCAGAAAGGTCAGCAGGTCCAGTGTGACACCGGGAAACTCCAGTCCTCAAGGGCCACTCCCACAGGTCTTCAGGATATCCCTGCTTCAGCACAGGTAGTGGTCATTGATTGAGCCACTTGTGCTGAAGCAGGGATATCCTGAAAACCTGACCTGCAGGAGGCCCTTGAGGACTGGAGTTGGCCACCCCATGTATATAAAACAGCACTATAAAAGCTTTAGGCAGTGTAGGATCTTAGGCTTGTGCTTATTAAGGTTATTCCTTTGTATGGCTACGATCACCTCTCCTGCTCCTGGATAAAGACTATATTTAAAGGCTGTGGATACATGTTATCCAAAAAAATAAAATAGGAATCAGTATAAAACTTCAATAACAAACGTCAAGGATGCACCCTTACTACCAGGCTGGCTTGAAAAGGAATCAAATACATGAAAGAGAAGCTGCAACACTTGGACTTTGCAATTCTTTCTTCAATATAAAAATAAATCTGTAAAGATTTCATCTTTAACTCTGCCCCCCCCCCCCCCTTTGGGATTACCATGGCTTTAAGGGGTTAACTGAGTCCACACAGAGTAATGCCCCTTTCCCATAACATGGTGCTCGAAGCTTCTGAAACCCAGATCCAAGGAGGAGTGGGATCTCACTGTGAATAGTGTATATATATACACACACACACACACACACACACACACACACGTTCAAATGTATAATATAGTGTAAGGATCCCGTTATTGTTTTATACAGAGGGACAGTACCCTGGTTACGTAGCTTCCCACAGAGATGGCTCCCGTCACCGTTAAATGTTCATGGAGAAGCAGTCTATACCCAGAGGGGACTCAACCTGCAGCAGGTTGGATCAGCCCCATCAGAAGGCCCCTAGCTTGCTTCACTCCAGACTGCCACAAGGTGGTATGTAGTGCCCGACTGAGGGACCCTTATCCCCGACATGGGCCCACATGAGATTCAGCTCTACTGAAGCCACCCAGAAGAGGGTTCCATAGGTAACCAAGGGAATCAAGCCTCAGGTCTTCCCTAGCGGCCAGAGATAGGGGCTGCTAGGGAAATAATATTCAGACAGCACAAGGGAGAATACAGCTGTCTATACCAAGATTACTGTGTATATGAATGTAACAAAGCTGCTGATGCATGAATAAAGTTCCTGGCGCCCGCCATTGCTATATCACCGCACTAATCCAGGGTAACTGAATCTGAGTAAGATAAGAGACATTGATGTAAACTCCCTAGGAGCCGGGCAGGGAGGATTACATTTTGAAAAGCATCTGAACATGCCACGGTTTGGACCACGTCGAGCCCCTTTGTCGGGTACGTCCAGATGCTTTAAAAAAAAAAAAAAAAATCTGGAGAGATTTCATCCCCATCTTCTCCAAGTGTTTATTGACGCAAGAATTGCAAAATCCAGGTGTTGCAGCTTCTGTTTCATGTATTGGCGTAATGTTATCCATCCTACGCGAGACCTCTCCATGCTCCTCACCACACAAATGCTTTCATAACCTCAACATTTCTGCTTTCCGAGATGTGAAGAGACTTTGGAGTTCAAAATAATATTATGTGCTGAATTGCCATCGAAAAATATTTTGATGCTTCTGTGCCTAATCTTAAACGACAACAAAAAAGTTGTGCTGACATCCTACTTTCATCATTCTGCACATGAAACCTTACAGAACACGTAGGGTGGCCCCCGTTACAGACATACAGTAACCAACACATCTAAAACCCGCAACTATGAAATGCATAACTGAAACTACAAGGGTGTCCATTCCTTCCACGTAATGTCATTCTGTGTTTTCTAGTTTCCAAATATGTACAAAAAGATAAAATAAAACCGGTATAAAAATTAAAAAAAAATAAAAAAAAAAAAAGAACAGCTCTTTGTTGCATCCCATTTTGAGATTATGAGTGCAGGGAACGTGGGAGGAGGGGGGGGGGGAAGAGAAGAAATGAGCTTGTAGAATGAAATATGATGCTCCTGTTTTTTTTACCGCTTCTACTCATCTTAAAATAATAATAGGGTGAAAGTCTTCATATGTCGATGAAATAAACTTGTCGGTAGGACCTGGAGTCCTATACCAATGTTCACCTTTTCCGGATTGCTGCTCGCCATTCAGTCCTGGAACTGGTTTATTGTATTTTAAAAGCTAAAAAATGTTTACAGAAACAAAAATTGAAAATCTGCTTCAGTCCGAATCGTAGAAGTCACTTTAAACAAAAAGGAAAACAGTGTCAGTGGGAGACTCACAAAACAGAGATTACAATAGGGATGTCTGTTAATTGGCGGTTTCCGGGCTGCTTATACTTACACGCAAACATGTATATACAGCACCCTGCTTACATGCAAACATGTATATACAGCGCCCTTGCTTACATGTATGTATGTCTTTATTTATAGAGCGCCATTAATGTACATACCGCTTCACAGTAGTAATACACGTGACAATCATATAAATAACAAATAATACAAATAACAGGTCACGGGAATAAGTGCTTCAGACATAAAAGTAACACTTCGGAAGAGTTTACAATCTAATTGGTAAGTAGGAAGAACATACAGAGACAGTAAGAGGGCTTTATGTATCATGTGTATACTGTAGTATTAGCCAGGGTGCTACTCGTATGCTTCTTTAAGCAACTGTGTCTTAAGGTGGGTCTTAGAGGTGGATAGAGAGGGTGGTAGTCAGGTATTGAGGGGAAGGGCATTCCAGAGGTGTGAAGCAGTTGGTGAGAAGGGTTTAAGGCGGGAGAGCGCTTTCGATACAAAGGGGTAGAGATAAGACATCCATGAGCAGAACGCAAGAGTTGGGACGGTGTATAGCCAGAAATTATAGTGGAGATGTAAGGAGGAGCAGAAGAGTGTAAAGCTTTAAAAGTGAGGAGAATTGAGTGTGATATAAAGGATTTCATAGGAAGCCAGGAGAGTGATTTCAGCAGGGCGACGCTGAGACAGATTTAGGAAAGAGTAGAGTAATTCTAGCAGCAGCGTTTAGGATATATTGTAGGGGAGACAGGAAGGTTGGACAGCAGGTTGCAGTAATCGATGAGAGAATGAGAGCCTGAGTTTTAGCAGTCGAGCAACAGAGGAGGGCGTATCTTTGTAATATTGCAGAGAAAAAAGCGACAGGGTTTAGTAACAATTTGAATGCGAGAGAGGAGTCGAGTGTGACCCCTAGGCAGCGTGCTTGTGCTAGTGGGTGAATGATAGTACTTCCAACAGTAATGTGGAAGGAGGTAATAGGGCCAGGTTTGGGAGCAAGTATGAGGAGCTCTGTTTTTGCCATGTTAAGATTAAGTCGGCAAAGGGCCATTCATGACGATATCGCAGAGAGACATTCTGAAACTTTGGTCTGTACAGCAGGTGTAAAGTATGGGGTTGAAGAAAAAAAAAAAAAAGTGTCGTCGGCATAGAGGTGATATTTAAATTCAAGAGATGTGATTAGGTCACACAGAGAATGTGTCTTGGCAGCATGGAGGTCATTAGTTATTTTAATGAGGGCTGTTTCAGTCGAGTGAGCAGTGTGGAAGCCAAATTGTAGAGGGTCTAGGAGAGAATAGGAGCATATACAGTGCCCCGCTTACATGCAAAAACATGTATATACAGTATATAAAGAGTCTCCTGAATTATGTCAAATCCCCTAATACAATAGGCTTGGCTGCTCCACACAGGAGCAATTTCAACTAATGACATTTACAGTTTTCCGTATGACTTATAACCACAGCTGCATGTAAATAACCAACTAGAACATAAGAAAGGCAGTGAAACTATAAAACAATAATTGAACAGTTGAAGGATTTTTTTATTTATTTTTACACATCCACCACGTGATTTTACCTACATCAGGGGTGGCAAACTCCAGTCCTCAATGGCCACCGACAGGCTGGGTTTAAGGATATCCCTGCTTCAGCACAAGTGGCTCAATCAGTTCAGTCTACAACTGAGCCACCTGTGGTGAAGCAGGGATAGTCCCAGTACCTGGCATGTTGGTGGCCTTTGAGGACTGGAGTTGGCCAAACTCACGCTTACAGTACATTATGTCCGCAAAGTCTGCACAACTATTGTGGTTCACCAAAAAGAATGGCGGCCTTAAGGAGGCGCATCAGAGGGTGCCAACTAAATGGCACTTTCCAGAACAGCGTCTAGCAGAACTCCAATGCCATTCGCGGAAAACATAGCACAACATACACTATTCCTACTGACTGCTATACAGTTATTCTGCAGCATGAGAGAAGCCAAGGAAATCCCTGCCTGCATTCTGTGCTCACTACGGCTTCTGGTTTAAGAGTTTGCAGAAAAGATGCAGGAGGGCACTGCCGTCTGGCAAAACAATGTAATGATTCGACGTTGCGGTTGCTAGACGTCATCCCTTGGTATTAGGGCGGTAGACCTCACCTTGACAAAGGTTGCATGTACCAACCGTAACGTTGATCTTCTCTGGCATCATTAAGTGCCCTCTTCTACATATTCTGGGACCGCACAGGAAGGCCCCTCTGAGCAGGAGCACCTCCAGTCACCTTCACAAGGTACAACATTCCCCATTAAACAACCATTACATAAGACCCTTTTACCCCATCCGTGTGCAACAGCCTCACAAAAGAACCAGTTTAGAATTAATTCCACGTTCGACCATTCTCTCTCCAACAAATCCTCTTTATTCATACAAGGAGGGACGTGCGCATCTTCAAGGATGGTTGAATGAGCTGAGCGGTCTCTTAGTCTAATCGGTTATCTCTGTGGAATACCAGGTCTGCCCTCATTCCTTTTTGCCAGGGACCATCTAGAGAACAGTCTGCTGGTTTCCGTTTACCTGCGCAGCCTGTCTAATCACACCTGGAAGGGGGAGGAAAGGGTTAGCGCTCAGGTCGATGCTTACAAGAGTCCATACTGGGTCTCGTATTTGGAAATGACGTTCCGGCACTTGCCCAGCTCCTTGCGCAGCTCCGCCACCTCAGTCCGCAGGGCCGTGTTTTCCTTCTCCAGGAAGGCCGCCCGGACCGTGATCTGGTTCTCTTTAAGCCGCCGGGCGTCCCGGGAACGCTTGGCTGCCACGTTATTCTTCTTGCGGCGGTTCCAGTATTTTTCATCCTGTGGGTACGCAATGAGAAAAGATGGAATCTTGAAATAACAGATGCTGCTCACTACCCATATGGGTCTCCGTATTAACGCAGAGTAGAGATCATTATGACGTACTGGAACATTTTGCTGTGCACAACTGTGCTAAATGTAAGAAAGTGTCCCCCATCAGAAATGACATCACCTTAAAGGAAGCTCTTCATGGCTGTGTTTTTTCTTTCATTTAATTCAGGATTGAAGCAGGGGGTCTCCCGAGCGGAACCCCATTCATTTCAGCTCAGTGGACCCCCTGCTTAAAGAGATATTTACCTCTGCAGGGGGTGCCGGTATCTCTCTACACTTTAAAGCTCCCACGTCACATGGGCCAATAAGGAAGCAGCATCACAGCTTCCCATTGGCCAGCGGGAGCTTTGAAAAATCAGCCATAATGTGGACCCTGGAGCGGCTACTGGCACCCACTAAGGAGCTCTGTATCTCCGGAAGCAGGGGGTCCCCGGAGCCGATATTAATGGGGTTTTACTTCTGGACACACACACATAAAAATAATCAATCAATTAAAAAGAAAGTGCTTGGATTGCCTCTTGAAGCATTGCGCTGCCAGCGTGGCCTGTGATGTATCTGCAATGCAGGTTGTTTGACGCAGGTTCAATAGGGAAAAAAAGTGGCACCAATTTGGTACATCACATAATCTGTGGGTCATGCAACTCCCCCCCCAATTTCAAGGTGACGTACACAGGACAAAAATTGGAGAAAAGACCTTGGTGCAGGGTGGAAAGGAAGCCTTTTTATTGTACGGACCTCATAACCGCGCTGCCATGTTGAATGTGCGAGAAAAAGAAAATTAACCAATTGCAGTAACTTTTTTTACCTACGCCGGGATCCCCCAAGGTCCGATGTGGGGCATTGCACCTCCATATATTGAAGTCAATGAGATTTAACCCCGGCGGTGCCATACACCGCACTGACGCGGAATGAGTCCCTCCCATAGAGAAAGTAACGCAGTACATGTTACAGGCGTGGAGAGGCTCGCCCAGAATATCTGCACAGCTCATTTGTGATGCTCGAGGCACTGGGAGTTACTTGACAATTTCACAATGCGCAAATAAGACAATGGAATTCAAACTTTAATCAGCCACATCACACCCACAGCTGGAGTCGAGAAAAGCACACACACGGCGTGTAAAATGAAAAATGGTGTGTTGCCTGAGCATGTGGTGCAGTTCAACAAGATGGAGTCCTTCACCATCCCAATTTAGAGAGGAAAAGGCATTAAATTGATCGCACTCAAAAATTACATCTGGTCATGGGGACATCTCATAATAATCTTTTTATTTTTGCAGAGAAAACACAACGTTTCGGGGATTGCAACCCTTTGGTCAGGTGCAGTGATGGCTGTGACCATATCCAATTTGAGTGCAATTAAGTAAACACGTGCGCACACACACACACACACACACACACACTTTTGAAAATTTACTTTAAACTGAAACTCTTTCCCTTTTGTGTGATTGGCATCGTTTCTACGTAATGTTTGTGTAATGACCTTTTTAAGTTATTTATAGATATAATGTGTGGGTGAAGTAGGTCGAGCATGTTTAATAAGCCTGTGTACCTTGCGATCTTCCGGCACGTAGATTTTCTTTGCCTTCTTGATCATGGGTTGAGGTTTGAGCTCCTCTTCTGCAAACCTGTGCTTCCTGGGGTTAAAGAGTTCTCCTCCCGGCACGCTGGAGAGCACCAGGTCGGAAGGATCGGGATTAAAGTTCACATCCACTTCTACCTTATCTGGATCAATGGGACTCGGCATATCTCGCTCATCATCATCATCATCACAATCATCATCCGTTAGGGCAGAGTCTGAAACGTCACAAGGACAGGGTGAAATGCAATAAAACGTTGGTGTGTCAAATCTCGTCAATCACCTGAGAAAAGATGCTGAAGAATTTGCTGAAGTTGCAGTTACCTGGGTTGCATTGTAAAGAAGCACTCCTGGCGACACCAGGTGTTTTTTTTTGTTTGTTTTTTAAGCAGAGGGTCTCCGGAGCTGAACCGCGTTGATTTCAGCTCCCGGGACTCCCTGAGATAATCACCTCCGTAGGGGGTGCCAGTAGGAGCCCTAGCTGGGTTCACAATATGTCTTACTGTTGACCTGCGTGAAGCGGGAGGTTTAAAGTTGCAGAGATACCAGCACCCCCTACGGTGGCTAGGATCTTAGGAAGCAGGGGATTCAGCTCCTGAAATCAATACAATTCAGCTCTGGAGACCCCCTGCTTCATATCTATTTAAAAATAAAAACTGCATATACTGTTGCCTGGAGTGCTGCTTTAAATTAAAAAATTATATAAAACATTTTAAAAATCGAAGGAAGCATGTCATAAAAAGTATTGTGAGCACTTTTAAGCATGTCTGACTTCCTCAGACTGTAAATATTTGTGTTTTGTAACTTAGGCCATTTTATTTCTAACGAAAGCCCATCTGCAAACATTGTAGGGGTTTTGCACTAAAAGGTGACGGCCATTAGCGATCATTAATGCTTTAATTGCACGAGAGCCAATATCGATGGCTAACAGCTTTCCCTGTCCAGCGAAGTGTTTAATGTTCTATAGTTTATCCTTAAAAGAGAAGTTCCTCATACTTTCGTCCCCGCTCCGGGGTGGGAACCTGGGGCCAAACGCCACTACTTTCAGCCACGGGTACTCACAGTTTCCGAGATACTTACCATGCTTAAATCAGCCTCAGGAATACAAAATGGCTGCCAAATCTCAAGATAATAGGAAGCCGCTACATTGGAGAGCCATTTAAATCCCCTTTAAAAAACAGGAATGTGAGATCTGCACCTGCTGCCTATTACTAATATAAAGGTTATCAAATTTCCTAGCTCTCCCCTCAATATAGCCTAAAACATCACCTTTTACTTCGGAGCCCTCCATCAAAACAGAGGGCGATACGGGCGAGGACGAGGAGGTGCTAGCCGGCTCTTCTTCCTCCAGCTTGGCTACTGGCATCAGTGGGTTCTGGATGGCCTGGGCCAGCTGTGTGGGGCCGGACGGGATTCCGTTCTCCAGCAGGAACTCGTCCAGGTCCATATACTCAAGGTGAAACGACTCTCCATCGTACGGGATGGTTTTATCCCAGATGGGTGGCATGAGCGAGGCGGATACCAGCACAGAGCTGCCATCATCTTTGTCCAATTTGGTCTTATCTTTCTCTACAAAAGGTGCAGCAAGCAGAAAGCAGGTTTTAGAGACACAAACAGCAGGAATGAAACAGTTATCGTGCTTCTGTGCGCCTCCCCTTCAGGCAAGAGTTTCTGTGTCCTTATATTCAATGCTCTTATTGCCATTGTTAAAGCAGGTCCCTGCATTCTACACGTTTGACACAATATAATGACCATTGTAATATGCCTCACACAGGAGAACAATGCAGGGCAATCATACGAAGCATTGTAAAGATACGCTGAAAATAAGCCCAAAGAATACAACCCGGCACAGCAGGACTTAGTCACATTCTTTTCCATTTAGGGAGCTAAAAAGGGCACGCATTTTTTGTTTATTACTATCGGACAGTCTGCTAATACAAAACTTTAACAATTGTTATTGGTCACTGTTTCCGCCCTGTTATTGTAACAAAGAATTAAAATTAATGTCTGAGTCTTCAGCTCATGTTTTTAATTGATAGAAATATTAGAATAAAGCCTTGTTCCTTGTAATCAATTATCTGCTTTCAAAAAAATAAATAAAAACACCCTTACATTGAAGGAGTTGGTGAAATGGATTTTATTTGGTTTTGGCGTTTTCTATAGTAATTAGCGGTGGAATTTTTATACCATCCTGGGGGCCCCATTTTGTAGGGCTTGGTATCTGACACCAAAAGCAGGGCAGAAACGAGTGTGCCCATCATTCTACCACAAGAAATGAACCCTCCTACTATGCAGCGCACAGGGACATTTACCAATATATTCCAGAATATGGAGTATAACCTCAAATATGTATTTAAGTAAAATCTTGGTACATGACCTACCCAATAAAGTGCTTACATGCAGGATAACCATGGAATAAATTGGTGGATTAACTCCATTTACCACAAGAACAATCCCTCCCTTGTGACCCGAGGTTACCAGGCATCTGCCAAAGGCTCAGCGTCACCGTGGTGATTAATTCAGGAAGCATTTTTTCTTCTAATTGGATTAAGAGTTCAAAGGAGGATTAAAAAGGGCAAGTCCCATTTCTTTAGAAGGATGGGAAGCAGATGGTCTGCGGAGCAGGAACCTGTTATTTTAAGTTCAGGGGGTCCCCAGTTCTGGAGATATTTACAGCTGGATGTAGCACATTGCTGTGTCCTACAGAAAAAAAATGGTGGTTTAAATATCCTGCATCATGCAGGCCAGTAGGACGCTGCAATGTCAGCCATTGCAGCTCCCTATTGGCCTGCGTGATGCAGGGGATTTAAATGTGAGGAAGTGCTGATGCTACCTTCACCAGTAAAAGTCTGTCCTTCTAATCTACAGCAGGGGTGGCCAACTTCAGTCGTCAATGGTCACCAACAGGTCAGGTTATAAGGCTATCCCTGCTTCAGCACATGTGGGGCTCAGTCTGTGACAGCCACCTGTGCTGAAGCAGGGATATCCTGAAAACCTGCACCCTTGCTCTAGTCTCACTGTGAAGGCAGCTCAGAGAATTAATATTTTAGACATTTAAAAAAAGTTTAGAATATAATAATTCGGAAATATACTGTACACAAAGCATTGTTCTCACCCAACCTCAGTTGAAGAAAACCCAAACTTTTCATACTTTGCTGCGCAAAAGCAATGGTTTGAGACCTGAAACGTTATGGAGCAACAGATCACCCCAAACATAATTGGAAAGAATAGGGCGATTATACGATGTGCGTTCTTTTTAATCAGGTTATTGATTTTGGTCTCTCTCCGATTTCCTCATTTGTGTCCCTGCTCTCTGGTATAGGTGCTGATAGCGCCAATGGGGGGGGGGGGGGGGAGAAAGGGGCAGCTGAAACAGAAGTGAAGTTCACCCAGCATCCAAGGCCTGGCCGCATCATGTGATCTCTCCTGCACAGATCATATGACACACTGTGAAAGTTACAGGCGACACTATTGACTATCAGATACAGTGTAGGTTGTGATTCCTTTTAGTGGCCCAACATTAACGTTCTCCATGGCTTTCAAAAATTCATACGTTTCTTGAAGTGTCCGATCTATTGTCTGACATACCTGCAGTTTATTCAAGTCAAAGTATTTTTATTTCTAGAGCACCAACCAAGCACTTTAGAGCCAACACAGAATAAACAATAAATTGAACACACAATATAACATAAATATATTATAATACAGTAACCTAATTACATTATATCAACAAAAACCAATGTAAATGAACCTCCCCCAGCACAAACCCATCACATCCAAATGACCTGTTTGTACACCACCAAGGTCCCTCACACCTTTATTTACCTATCCTATAACACCCTCTTCCCAAACCCTCCCTTTATCTTTAGACTGTGAGCTCCTTCCGGTAGGGACACCTTATTGATTAAGGAAGTCTCTTTATTCACCCGACAGGCATGATAGGACAAGGGTTAGATAGGCACTGTTAAGGGTAGTGTAAGGGTTGATATTGGGGTTGTGATTAGGCTGGCACTGTTGGGGTTGGGCTAGTATTGGGGTTGGCTAGGATCACGATAAGGGGGATAGGTTGGTATAATTAGGATTGGGGTGGTATTGGGGTCGGCATTGTAAGGATAAGGGATAGGTTGGTATAATTAGGGTTGGGGTGGAATTATTAGGGTTAGGCTGGAACGGTTAGAGGAAGGGTTAGGTTGGTATAATTAGGGTTGCGTGGTATTGTTGGAGTTAGGTTGGCAATGCTACAGGAAGTTAGGCTGAACAGTTATTGATTCTGAAGCCGGTTAGATTAAAGCTGCACAGAGCCTCACACACCGGGCTCGGCGTTACATGGTGATGGGAGATTAATATAACGGGTATGCAGCACTGTGGTTAACCCCTTCGCTCCCCAGAGAGGCCTATGACAGGGAGGGGGGCGGCCATTTGTACGTGTCCCTCACCGACGGGTTCCAGAAAGTTCCTGGGCGGGTTCTCTATGAGCTTCTTTAGCACGAGAGGGAAGCAGCTGTCTCTGAGGGGGGCTGGGGTTCCGGTCTCCGGGGGTCCAGTCTCCGGGGAGCGCTGCGCAGCGGACATTCTCCTGCCGGTTCTGATGATAACTCCTCCCCCCAGAATCCCGCGCGGCTGTGAGGCGACACTAAACTACGCCTACTCCATAATCATTCATTATTCATGAGGCGCGACGTCCAATTGGAGGGCTTCATCCCCGACCCCCAGCGGCTGGGAGGAAGGAGCTCGCTGTGAAGTTAAGCCAATCGGTGGCTCAGATGAGTAATGACGCGTACGGACGATTGCTTTCTGGCTCTGCCTGGCACGCAAAGCTGCGTGTCACGGAGGCGGTACTGCTAGGTGGTTTGATTGGTGGAGTCGCGTTCTCCCGCCTTTTAATGTCAGTCACGAACTAAAACATTGTGCGCGTGCAGAGAATGTTACCCTCATTAATAAATAATGTATCATCTGCGTACAAACACCCGAGTAGTGACGGCCTCCTTTTGCTGTCTCATTAGCATACTACGGGCGAAAAGGTGCTAATTGGCCGACGAAGCGGTGACGCAACACAGCCCCGCCCCAGAGCTATCACAAGAGAAGTCACGTTTTAAGAGGGGGTAGAAAAAACTGCAGTCACGCTAGCACCAGTTCTCCCCCCGTCACACAGCCAATGGGGTGGCGGAACAGTTCTGAGTGACGGGGGCGGACACACGCGCACGCATTCTGGTTGGCTGACAGGTTTTTCCGGCCCCGCCTCTTGTTTACCACATAACTGTCACAGGTCAGGAGCACGTGCCTCCTCAGGCATGCCATGCCATGTCACGTGACTGCAGCTCTCCATGGTTGATCTAAACCATATTAACCCTTTGGGGGAGGGTCAGTGTGACACCCTCCTCCCCTCCATGTCAAGGATGTCAACCACCAAGGCCCACAATCGCTGAGATCAAGGGGGTTTGGGGGAATTAAAAAATGTTTATTTTTATTTTTTTTAATGGCCATCGAGTGCGGTTAGTTTTTTCAGATCACTGCGACTGTACTGACGTCCATGCGGTGAATAATCAAGGAAACGCCAAATTAACCCTTTCAGTGCCGGAGGGGCCGCCCCACCAGAATGCTTAACTACGTGCGACTAGGTCATTCTAATCATGAATCACTTATAACAATGGTATATAACCTTTGTTTAGCATTTGTTAGGGGAGCTATATCAGGGGTGACCAACTCCAGTCCTCAAGGGCCACCAACAAGTCAAGTTTTCAGGCTATCCCTGCTTCAGCACAGGTGGCTCAATCAGAAGCTCAGACGAAGACTGGGCCACTTGTGCTGAAGCAGGGATATCCTTAAAACTTGACCTATTGGTGACCCTTGAGGACTGGAGTTGGCCACCCCTGAGCTATGTCAACGTCACACAGATGTTATAGGGTCACTTGGCAAGAGAGAGCCAGGTAAAAGCCCGGCCTAAACATAGTGAGAATAGGTCATGCTCAATCAAATTATTCTCCCAACTGCCCTTTATCTACCTTGAAGTAGTTGTACCATTGTGACGGTAGGGGGTAGTCGGCCTTCATTAATAAAGGTGGAGCCGGCTGGCTGCCCCTGAAACCGTATGGCAAGGGCTGAGAGTGTCTGCTCTTGGGTCTAATATTGTACCTTACCGTGTTGCCCTGTAATTCTGTTCCCCTTATACTGTCCCCCCATATGGTTATAAACTAGGAACTGTGTGTGGGGGGTTAACTATGTGTAGCCCTGTGTAATTTTGGGGTTACATGCCTCTCTCCGCCTGTCCAGTAAACCCTGTTAAGAAGGCAGGTTTGCCAGGAGTAATCATGAGGTTTGCCCTCATCCCCTTTGTGAGGTGTAGTGTGTAGCAAAGGACGTGACAGCATGCTCTGTGTCCACTTACATAGGGTGACCAGATTTTCAAAATGAAAAACCGGGACACTTTAAAACAATGTACATCACGTCACGCCCCCCCCCCCTCCTCGTTGCCATGACAACAAGACACAAACGTCAGGCGGTGACATGTTGCCATGACAATGTGGCATCACGTGATGCCTCGTCACCATAATGCATCCCATTGTCATGTCAACTTGATGCCGCGTGACGTCACGGAGCAGCTCGTTGTTATGGCAATGTGTATTACGTGACGTCGCGCAGCCATGTTGACGGAATTTGGAGGGGAGGATACAGCCAAAGGCAAGATAAATAAATATATAATAAATAGATCGAAGGTGGCAACCCTGGCTGCAGTGTGTGTTTCTGTATACAGAGGTAGGCCCTGCAGTGGGTGTTTGTGTGTATAGAGGTGGGGGCTGCAGTGTGTGTTTGTGTGTATAGAGGTGGGGGCTGCAGTGTGTGTTTGTGTGTATAGAGCAGTGATTCCCAACCTTTTTTGTTTGGAGGAACCCTTTAAGTATTTCGTTACATTTTGGGGAACCCCTATCTGGATAACATCACCCCCTCCCCTGCATCTCACATCACCCCCCCACGGATCAAGGGGGTCTTCGCGTAAGTCTCTCCGGGCCACCAAGACCCCCTGTAAGCTTTTTCCTCCTCTCTCTCCACCCCCACGGGCCGGGGGCGGGGCCCTCTTCTCCTGCATCCCTCCCCTTTCTTCCAAACACTCTCCTGCGACCACCTCTAACTCTCTGGCAAGCCCGGCATCAGCTCGGAGGGGGGCGCCTGCCTCGTCTCGAACGCATCGCACCCTCTCTCTCGGGTGAAAGAAGGATCCCTCGTCACGCGGGTAGAAACGCCGGCCTGCTCGGGTCGGTACTCCTCAACTCCCCTCGAGAGAAGGGGGGTCTTAATCAAAAAGATACGGGGAAGCAAGGTCGGGGTTCCCCCCTCTACGAAAAGGCAGGTCAAAATCTCTAGAGGGGAGAAAAAAACTCGTAACGGTCAAGCGAAAACGGATAACCCTCAAAAGAAAAAAAAAAAAATCACCGCCCCTCTGCATCGGTCAATCTCCCTCTCTCGACAACGGACCGCATTCTCTATCGTGGGCACAAAAGGGCTTCAAGGGGGGGAGAGGATCATCTCTCCCCCTTCCTCTATTGGTGCCCCTGGCCCGTCTCTTCCCCGTCCATCTCTTTCCCTCCCTCCAAATCTTCCCCCCCGTCGTGGGTGTCTTCCCCTCGAAATCTTTTCGCCCCTCTCTCATCTCTCCCCCGTCTGGGGGGGGGATCACTGGCTCTTCCCACCCTCTCTCGTGTAACCCCCCGCTCAGATCGTGGGGCTCGGACCTCGATCCCGATCTCCCGGCCTGCTCGTCGGTCACCTGCTCAACCGCAAACCGCTGCTCTGCTCGCCCGTCTCCAGGCCGCCCTCGTCTCTGGTCTCTTCGGGGGGCTCTTCCCCGCCCGCGTCAATCCGTGCTTAATCCCCTCCGCAGTCGATCCCTATCCCGGAAAAACCCCCCAGGTCTTCCAAACCCCTGCTTCCTTCTTCCCCCCTCTCCCTCTCCGCCCTCCCCCCGTTCTCCCCCTCTTTCCCCCCCTCCTCCCTCTTCCCCCCCCCTCTCTCTCCTCCTCTCCCCTCCCCCCGATCCCTCTCTCCCCCCTACCTTAACAACGACTAATAGCGACCGGCAAAAGCGCCAAAACCTTCCCCCCTCGTCTCCCACCCGCCCCTTTCCCCATGCCTCTCAGCTCCTCCTAGTCACCACCGCCCCTTTTCCCGCCCCCCCCCTTGTTCCCGCCTCTCTCCCCGACCCGATAAAGGTCCTTTTCCCCCTGCCACGACCTTTCCCGCCCCCCACCCGCTTTTGCCAGGACCCACACAGCCCCCCCCCAAAGCATTTCCCCCCCCCCCCCCCCCCCCCCCCCGCAAAGACCCCAACCCCCCCCCCGTGCCGCCGCTCCCCTTTCCCCCACTGCCGGCTCCGACCCCCCTTTCCCCTTTCTCCCCCCGGTAGCAGCAGTGCCACCCCTTTCCCCTCTTCCTCGCCCCCAACCGCTTTCCCCCGCGACGAAACCCCCCCCCCCCGCACTGTCCACAAACAACTCTCCTCACACACCACTGTCACCCACCACACACTTTCACACACACACACCAATGTCACACACAACACACCACCCACACTGTCACACACATCATGTCACACACACACACACACACACACACACACACACACACACACACACAGTCACACTCACACATACACTGTCACACTCACACACACAGTCACACAGTCACACTCTCTCACACACACTGTCACACTCACACACACACTGTCACACTCACACACACACTGTCACACTCACACTGTCACACTCACACACACACACTGTCACACTCACACACATACACTGTCACACTCACACACACTGTCATACTCGCACACACTGTCACACACACACACTATCACACACACACACTGTCACACTCTCACACACACACTCTCACGCAAGCAGCGTTTACAGCAGAAGCAGCCTCTCCCCCCCCCCACTTCCATCTCTCCCCCCTGCAGCATCTCCCTCTTCCCCACAGCCCCCTCATATGCCTACCTGCGGCGGCTGCAGGTTCGGCGGAGGCGGCAGGCTGTGAGCGGCTCTGAGGGGGGAGGGAGAGAGCCGGGTTGCCGGGGGAGCCGGAGTGCAGCCGGGATGCCGGGGGGAGCAGCTGTGGTGCCGGGGGGAGCGAGGGGGGCAGCCGGGGTTGTGCCGGGGGCATTGAAGGGGGCAGCCGTGGTGCCGGGGGAGCGAGGGGGGGAGCCGGGGGTGTGAGGGAGAGTGCCGGGTTGCCGGGGGAGCGAGGGGGAGGGGGTGCCGGGGGAGAGAGTGGGGGAGCCGGGGGATTGAAGGAGAGAGACGGGTTGCCGGGGGAGCGATGGGGGGAGCCGGAGTGCAGCCAGGGTGGTGCCGGGGGGAGCGAGGGGGGCAGCCGGGGTGGTGCCGGGGGGCAGCCGTGGTGCCGGGGGGAGCGAGGGGGGGTGCCGGGGGTATGAGGGAGAGAGCCGGGTTGCCGAGGAGCCAGAGGGAGGGCTCGAGTGCTGGGGAGAGGCAAAGCCCTGCCCCCTGGATACTCCATCCAATCCCCTGCGGCCCGGCCT
This sequence comes from Ascaphus truei, assembly GCA_036426205.1. Lineage (NCBI taxonomy): Eukaryota > Metazoa > Chordata > Amphibia > Anura > Ascaphidae > Ascaphus > Ascaphus truei. The sequence continues at coordinate 34,451 of WSYH01003418.1, forward strand.
TCTAAAGCCCTGCCCCCGGCATTCTCTATCCAATCCCCTGCGGCCCGGCACGTTTCTGCAGAAGCCCAACCCCTAGTAACAAAAAATACTTGCCGGGCTGCTCTGCATCCTCTTCCTCCCCGCCGCCACACACCGCCCCCCCCATCCCCGCGCACCGCCGCCGACACAAAAAACCGGGACATTCCCGGGACAGTCAGGCAACCGGTACAGCACAAGAAAAACCGGGACTGTCCCGGGAAAACCAGTGACACAGGGGTGGTGCCTACTGGAGCTATATATTACGCATCACTTCCTAAAGTTGGTGTGTCAGTCTGCAGACTGTTCAAGTGGGGCAGTGGGAGGTATGGGGCAAGCCAGGAAAACGGTTGCTGTTGTTTCAAACTTATAGGCACGGTTTCCATTGGCAAGTTTTGAATTTTCCCCTCCTATCATTGAATGCTCAACCACAATCCATGCTCTAATTGGCTGCCAGCCCTCTCAATGATTTAGATATGGAGCAAGCCCTATATAAGGGAGTGCAGTGTAGCAGCTTTCTCTCTTTTTTGTTGGAGATTTGAAGAGACAAGGAGCTGCTGGCGGCCTTCTCAAAGGTGCTTCTGGGTGAAAAAGCTGTGTGTATACACACACACACACATCACAAACACACATCACAAACACACAGAGTACCGCATGCACGCCTGATAGTAAATATACCTAAATACTGGCTGTAATATATAATGATAATATGCCAGCGGTGCTCCAGGGAAGGGAGATAATAGCAACAACAAAAAATATCCCTATAAGGAGCACACAGGTGTACCAAGTAAATAACAAAGATCATTATAATCCATAAAAACAGGGGAGAAAGAAAATAAAATGGAGGGGGACAATATACCTCAAAACTGAAGGGAAATGGACTGGGAAACAAAGATGGGCTGTTAGCAGTGTCTGATGAGAAGCTGTATGTACATCAGAACACAAATAACTAAATCAAACAAATGGGGGAAGGGGGGGGGAGAGGGAAGGGAGGTAGCAAAGAGGTGGATGAATGCCCCCTCAAATAGATTGCCTTTGTGCACCAGAAAAAAACATTATCAGATGCCAGCAAACAATAAAAGAAACTGATCCAATACTAGTATACGCCTGAGCGCGCACGCCTGCAGCCCAAGCGATTTGTGAACTTCGCTGCAGGAGATTGTAGACACGTGGCGGACGCGTCACAAAGCTAGTTCGCTCTCATTGGCTGAACTAACACGTCCGCTATGTGATTTTGATTACATCAGGCGAATGGATTGATCAGCAATTTAGCTAATCACTTGTCAGTGGACCTCCGGGACCCTAACCTTGCAGAACTGTCCCTCCTCCTTACATACCCCTGCGTGACATATGGATCCCCATAGCAACCAGGGTGGGGCGCAGCATACACTAGTGTTGCTACTAACCCTTTAAGAGGTATATATATATATATATATATTATTCAGTGGGTCTTGTATGTTTGTATGTCTCTGGCATGAGCTCGTCAGAGAAATCACAATGCCCAGGGCCCGGGGGTGGATAGGGAGAGCCACAAAGCTATAAAGATATATCATTTAGAAAGAAATGAAGTCCATTCACATGCGGCGAGAAATAGGCGGAAGGAATTGATGACATAAGGTATTGCATGAATTAGATGGGGAGGGACGGGGGAGGGTGAGAGAATGTAGGTGGAGGCAGGGTGAGAAGGTGGGCGAGGGAAGGCAGGAGGGAGGGGGCAGGAAGGTGGGGGATGGAGGAATAGAGTAGGTGGGAGGATGAGGGAAGGAGTGGGGGAACAAGGGAAGGAGTGGGGGAGCGAGGGAAGGAGGGGAGGGAGGGAAGATGAGGGGAGGGGGAGCGAGGAAAGGGGGAGGGAAGGTGAGGGGGAGGGAAGGTGAGGGGGAGGAGGGGAACAGAACAAATGGCTGGCATCCGGAACAGAACAAATGGCTGGCATCCGGAACAGAACAAATGGCTGGCATCCGGAACAACAGAACAAATGGCAGGCATCCGGAACAGAACATGGCAGGCATCCGGAACAAAACAAATGGCAGGCATCCGGAACATTTTACATTTACCTTGGAAAGAAAATAGAGCTTTAAAACCCCTGCCTCGCGTCCAATAGAAAGTGGCGACGAATGACTACGCGGCTTCCTATTCACCTGTGTGACGCGGGATATCTAAACGTTCATTTTGTTTCCCCTAAGAGGGCCGAACCGTGTCACCTTTCCCGGTAAGTATCTCGGGAAGCAGGGGGTCCCCAGAGCTGAAATGAACTCTGTTCAGCTTCGGAGACCCCAATGGGAGGGATAAAAGCATCCCCACTCCAGATTGTGTTTCAGACCTGCTTGTTATGCACCTACTACAGTATAATACAGTATTACTGCTGTATCCGTGGCCCCTGAGGGTAGGGTACTCGCGTGCCTGTATAATACAGTATTACTGCTGTATCCGGGGTCCCTGAGGGTAGGGTACTCACGTGCCTGTATAATACAGTATTACTGCTGTATCCGGGGTCCCTGAGGGTAGGGTACTCGGGTGCCTGTATAATACAGTATTACTGCTGTATCCGTGGTCACTGAGGGTAGGGTACTCGCGTGCCTGTATAATACAGTATTACTGCTGTATCCGGGGTCCCTGAGGGTAGGGTACTCGCGTGTCTGTATAATACAGTATTACTGCTGTTCCGGGATCCCTGAGGGAAGTACTCGCGTGCCTGTCTAATCAGTATACTGCGGTATCGGTCCCTGAGGGTAGGGGACTACTCCGCTTGCTGTATATACCGTTGTCCTGCTGTATCCGGGGTCCCTGAGGGTAGGGTACTCCGCGTGTCTATATAATACCGTCATTATACTGCTGTATCCGTGGTCACGGAGGTAGGGTACTCCGCTGCCTGTAATAATACCCGTATTACTGCTGTATCCTGGCCCCTGAGGTATGGTACAATCCGTTCCTGTATAATACCGTATTAACTGCTGTATCCGGGGTCCCTGAGGGGTAGGTTAGCTCCCGCTTGCCTGTATAATACAGTTTACGCGTATACGTGGTTCCCCTGAGGGTAGGGTACTCGCGTGCCCTTTAAATTACATTATTACTGCTGTATTACGGGAATCCTGAGGGTAGTGTACTTCGAATCTCGCGGCTGTATAATACAGTATGACTGCTTGATCCGTGGTCCCCTAGTGGTAGGAACCCGCGTGCCTGTATAATACAGTATTACTGCTGTATCCGTGGCCCCTGAGGGTATGGTATCCTCGCGTGCCTGCATAATACAGTATTACTGCTGTATCCGGGTCCCTGAGGGTAGGGTACGCGCGTGCCTGTATAATACATTTTACTGCTGTATCCTTGCCCCTGATGGTAGGTACTCGCGTCCTGTATAATACAGTATTACTGCTGTATCCGGGGTCCCTGAGGGTAGGTACTCGCGTGCCTGTAATAATACAGTATTACTTGCTGTCTCCGTGGTCCCTGAGGGTAGGGTACTTCGCGTGCCTGTATAATCAGTATTACTGCTGTATCCGGGGGTCCCTAGGGTAGGGTTAAACTCGCGTGCCTGTATAATCAGTACTTTACTGCTGTAATCCGTGGTAACCTAGGGTAGGGTACTCGCGTGCCTGTAATAATACAAGTATTACTGTCTGTATCCGGGTCCTGCTGTTAGGGACTCGCTGTCTGTATATATACATTTACTGCTGATCGGGTCCCTTAGGTAGGGCTACTCGCATGCCTTATATACAGTATTACTGCGTATCCCCGTGCCCCTGAGGTTAGGTACTCGCGTCCCTGATAATACAGTAATTCTGCGGTATCCTTGCGCCCTGAGGTAGGGTCCTCCTTGCCTGTATAATACAGTATTGACTGCTTGTATCCGTGGTCCTGAGTGAGTAGGGGTAGCTCGCGTGTCTGTATCAATACAGTATTACTGCTGTACCGCGGTCCCTGAGGAGTGGATTACTCGCGTGCCTGTAATCATAACAGTATTACTAGCTGTATCCGGTCCCCTGAGGTAGGTACCAGTGTGTATCTACAGTTCTACGTGTATCCGGGTCCCGAGTATGGTATCCTTGCCCTTATATCAGTATTACTGCTGTGATCCGGGGTCCCTGAGTAGGTAGCGTGTAACAAGTATTACCTGATCCTGGGTCCTGAGGGGCTCTGTGATAATACAGTATTACTGCGTCTCCGGGGTCCCTGAGGGTAGGTACTTTCGCTCCTGTATCAATACAGTCTACCTGGCTGTAATCCAGGGTCCCTGAGGGTAGGGTTACTCGCGTGTCCTTTATAATACTATTACGCTGTCATCCGGGGTTCCCTTGAGGGAGTGGGTAACCTCGCGTTCCTGTATAATACAGTATTAACTGCTGTAATCCGTGGTCCCTGCGGGTAGGGTACGTGCTTGCCTGTATAAAAACGAGTATTACTGCTGTTCCCCGGGGATCCTGAGGGTTGCTGGTACTCAGCTTGCTCTGTATATACAGTATTCTTATACCTGCTTGTTCCCGGGTAGGTCTTAAAACCCGGTTCCTAATACGTATTGCGCTCCGGATGAGGTGCTCGGTTCTTATACGTATGCGAGCCGTGTGTCCTAGAGCTCTTTCCTCTCAGGTTCGTGCCTGAACTCCGGCACCTACAGGTACTCCAAGATCCGCCCGCTGCATCCGCGCTTCCAGTTGGACGTGTGCCGCCACCAGCTGCGTTACGGCTGCCTGCAGGAGGATACCTGCAACTTCGCACACAGCCAGGTGGAGCTGGGCGTCTGGATGCTGCAGCGTCACTCGGGTACCAAACCTTCCCCTATCTACACCTACAGGGCACACATGGGAGCGATGAAGAACAGGGGCCGTGTATGGGCAGTATAAAGCAGTAGTGCATCAGGGTTTGTACAGCCACCTCCGGGGTGGAGTGCTGGGTCATTTCTATTGTAGAAGAAAACATATTACGGCCCAACTGGGGGGGTGTGGGGTTATCAGTGTAAGAATCAGTACCGCGTCCGTAGACAAGAAATGAACTGCCAAACTTGTAGCTCTGGTTCCCAAGATACGTACCGGTATCACTTCCTGGTTCTTAAAGGGGATTTAAATGGCCGACCAATAGGAAGCCGCACACCGCTAATGCTGCGGCTTCCTATTGGCCTGATATTTGGCAGCCATTTTCTTTCCCCTGGAAGGAGATTTAAACCTTATAAATTCACTGAGGGCCCCCCAGAGTGTATTTCAACATTAATTTTCAAGGAACCGAAGAGTTTGAGTAAGAGAATTTAACGCAAGGGGCGGGGGAGGGATAGAAAAAAATAATATAACAAAAAAGGGAACATCAAAAAAAAATAATAATAGGAGTAGGAAACATTAAGAGGGAAAATATCGAGAAAAGGGGAGGTGTGGGGCGAACGGCGCGGAAAAGCTTAAAGGTCACGGAGAGTTAACCAGTCAAGGGACGAGGGGAGGCGCAACGATGGGGACGAGTTTTATGATGTACGAATGGTTCCAACAACTCCTCCCACCCATCCGGCCAGGCGGGGCTTAGTCCGATGTTGCATACCCTGGAAACACATCAAACAAACGAAGGCTCGAGTATGGGTGCCGGGAAATGGATGGTTGACGGTATTAATCTTGCTTTTATCTCTATTTTACCACAAAAAAACCCCCAACCCCCCCACTCCCCTTCTGCCGCCTTTCGTGCCCCCAACCCTCTAACCGTTGGCCCAGTTTAAAACAGAAACAAACAAAACAATGCCATCCCACAATCCAATCCCATCTCAGTTTTTGGAGGAGAGAGATATTCTAGATAACTAGCCCGTAGTCTTAATCTTTTTTTCAGGTAGTTCTTTTCATTCGCCATATGTCTATCACCCCCTCAAGACATGAGATAGATAAACCACCCCTCCAAAGCTTTTTCATTTAAACAAGAAAAAAAAAAGTTTTAAAGTGATTAAAAAATAAAAAAGCCTGTCTGTTATTATTATTATTAATAAATAAAAAGCCTGCCTGTTATTATTATTATTATTATTATTATTAATAATAAATAAAAAGCCTGTCTGTTATTATTATCTTAATAATAAACAGTCCTGCCTTTTATTATTCAAATTATATTATTAATTTTAATATAAATAACAATCCTTTCTTTTATTATTCTTCTCTTATTCTTCTTCATACCCAACAGGCTCGCTTCCCTTAGTCTGTCCTGTTATTAATTATATTATTAGTATTATTATAAATATAAAAAGCCTGTCTGTTATATTATTATTATTATAAATAAAAGTCAGTTGAAAAGCAGCATTAAAAGCCCCAGAATCCTACGTGAGTTTAACTCCTATAATGTTCGTATTCTGTCCCCTGATCATGTCCGGCTCTTTTCCTAGTGTCTAATTTTCTTAACCCTCTGCTTCTGCGGTCGCCTGGTAACGTGTAGTCTTGCCCCTGGGCTCCGGGAGAAGCTCCATTCCATTTTTAACCTCCCGAGTCCCTGACCCCCTCCCTGACACAATTTCATGCTTCCGTCCTGAAGGATGCCTCCGATTTAAAAAAAAAAAAAAAAAAAAAAAAAAAAAAAAAAAAAAATGTAAAGAAAATAAAAACCGTGTTGGAAAGGGGGAGAAGAGATCTCTTAAGCAGGCCTTGCACACTCTTGTCCTCGAGGGCCTGCAAACAGCCATGTTTTTCAGGATTTCGCCTACTCAGCCCAGCTGGCTCAATTAGTGGCCTCAGTCATAGATGAGCCCTAATTGAGCCGATCTGTGCTGAGTCAGGATATCCTGAAAACCTGGCCTTTATGCGGCCCTCGAGGACTGGAGTTTGTGTCAGGCCAGTCTTAAAGTCATGAAATGGGCGCTTCGCACGGAATCTAAATGTGCTAAGAAGTTACATAAACCGCCTTGCTGTCTGCTTGTTGCAGGGATCACGCAGGACGATATCGTGCTAGAGGGTGACCGGTTTTGGAAGGCGGTTCAACCGAAAGCCACGGTACGTACACAGAGAGGGGGGGGAGGGGCGCGGAAGTTGGCATCACTGCCACGTGGGTGTTATTGGGACAGAAGCCACGTCCAGACATCCTAGCATGATCTGGTGTGATAGTCCTAAGGGTGTTATTACAACCCGAGTAACGCTGCTTTTTCACTGACAAACTTATAATTCTCTCCTCCTCTCCTTTTCTTCTCTCTCTCCTCTCCTTTTCTTCTCTCTCTTCTCTTCTTTTCTTCTCTATCCTCTCCTTTTCTTCTCTCTCTCCTCTCCTTTTCTTCTCTCTCTCCTCTCCTTTTCTTCTCTCTCCTCATTTTCTTCTCTCCTCTCCTGTTTTTGTATCGTTATCTCTCGTGTGCATTGATGGTCGTGCGTGGCTCTCCGCTTGTTTTATTTGAAAATGGCCTTCATCACCAGAATGCTAGGCCGGAATCAAATGCGAAATGGCTCCTTTTCTCTTCTGCGTCCTCCCTGCCTTGGTATCATCTCTTCGTCTTCTCCGAATGCGCGCCGCATTCTTGTCTCTCTCTCCTCTCCTTTTCTTCTCTCAATACGTCCGCTGCTCGTTTATCATTGAGCTTATTCTTCTCGGGGGCTTGCATCCCTAATTTCACAGCTATCATCTCTCCCCTTATCGTTGGTGCGCCTTCTATCTCTATGCTCTCTCTCGTCCTTTTCTTCTCTCATCACTACCTCCTTTTCTTCTCTCTCTCTTCTGCTCCTTGTCTTCTCAGGTATCCTCTCCTTTGTGACATCTTCTCTCTGCGTCGTCCTTTTCTGTCTCTCTCCTTTTCTTTTTTTCCTCTCCTCTCATCACAGCATCGACTCTCCTTTTATCTTCACCGATCTCTCTCGCTACTCGCTTTTTCTTCGTTCTCTTCCGCTTTTCTTTTGTCTGCATTCAGTCCTCAAGTCCGTTTTCCCTTTCTCTCTCTCCTCGCCTTTCTTCTCTCATTAGTGATCGCTGCCGCTTCTCGATATCAATCTCCTCTTCTCGCTCTCTCCTCTCCTCATCTCCGCTCTTTTGCCGATTCTCTCTCCGTCTCCGGGGTCTTCGTCCTTATTCTCCGCATCCTCCTCCTCTGCTGGGACAGAAACTCACTGTTTCTCTCGATCCTCCTCGCTCTCTCCTCTGTCCTCTTTTTCTCTCTCATCCTGACCCTCTTTTCCTCGCTTTTTCCACTATGACCCTGACCAGGGAGTCGCCCAGATGCGGGAAAGGGAATTAAAGGGGGCTTTATTCGTTTTGGATCGGGATGGCCGACTCCCTCGGAGAATGTCCGTTCGATCAGCCCCCAAAAATGGAGTCCAAGTGTCCAGTGACGGTACCTAATACAACATTATGGTATCTGCATGCCGCTTATGTTTATTAGGGCACTGCAATATTAAATGTCAGTTCCCTCCTAGGACCATGTGATCTTGATTCCAGACATGTTTCAGGGGGTCTCATGTGGAATTGATCTCTTTCTCACCCAAATCTGCCACCTAACGCTTGTAACCCTACCCTTAGGGCTGGACGCCCACTCTGCCCCACTGCTGCTTATTGGGTGCTTCACGTGGCTTTCCCAACCATCGTTGACTCCTCCTCGCCTCCCGTCCCGTCCCTGTTCTGCCAGCATCACTACACCTGGAGCTCGTCACATGCTAGAGGATACAAGAGAATTGTGATCGCCTAGCGTCGACGCGTCACGTGGTGATGGCTTGTGAGCCATGAGGATGGGAGGCTTCGGAGGAGGAGAGGCTTCGGGGAGCGGGGGGAGTGTGGAGTTAACAGCTCGGTTACCTGTCTGTGTGTGTGTTGTGTGGTTGTGTGGTGTGGTTGTGTTGTGTTGTGTATGATCTGTATGTTGCTTCTCTGTTTATGTGTGTGCCTGTTGTGGCGTGTGTATATAGTACCTGCGTGTGTGTGTGTTGTGTGTTGCCCCTGCCGTTCCTGTGTGTGTGTGCTTTACCATACCTTCAATCACAGCGTCCAGGCCCGAGCGTGGGAGGGAGGGGGGGGGGGAGAGAGTAGCGGGTCCCTCCGTTCAAGCCACGCGCCCCCTCCCTGTCAGTCCTCCCCTCTGCCCCTCCCAGCCTCCTTCTCCCGCTCCCTCCTCCCTACAGCCCCATATGCTCGGTCTGTGTATGTCGCGTCCCCGCCTGTAGCAGTGCTGGGAGCGCTGACGGGGAGGCGCGGCCTAGCCGTGGGGTCACTGTGTTCAGTCAGTGCTTGTACATCAGAGCCCCCCTCCCCTTATCTGTCTTGCTTCCGCTGATAACGAGGAGGGGGTGGGGGTTAAGAAGGAAGAAAACACTTGAATTGACAAACACTCCCCCATCGAGTGCCCCTACAAATTCAACTGGCCGCCTATTGGGATTTTCCCCTTTAAGTGACACTGAAGTCCTATTGCTGTTATCAAGCCATTTCACACTGGTGACATTTATTGAGTTTACATAGTAGACAGATTTTTTTTAGATGCGTTTGAAAAAACCCGTCCTCAATCCGTTTCAACTGTGCTAAATTTGACAACAGTATTTTATCTTACCTATATCTAATACTCTTATTGATCCAGAGACGGAAACACAAAAAACCCCAGTGTCATACATCATCCAATTATATCATCATAGGGAAAATTAACATTTCTCTTGCCCTTTAACCTCGCAAATTCCGGAGCTCTATCTTCCCCTACGGATCATGCTCCTTCCCAGTGTTAGCTTATTGTATACGTCCTGTTACCTTTGTCACTTTTACCCAGTTTGAAGGTGGGAAACCCACCCCAGTTTGAATTATTGGTCCCGGCTCCTTCCCAGACCTTTGGTGATTGCTCCTTCCCGTCCCATATGAACCTTGCTGTTTCCCTTGGTGGGTGTTTATACAGAAAACATTTCAGATCTTATAAGCATCAAAATTACTCTGCATTCCTGACAACTTCAAGGGTGGGGCCCGTTTTGTTAGATTGCAGCTCTCCGGGGCAGGGTTTCATTCCTGTTGTCTGGTTTTTGTTTTGTTGGATTGCGTTCTCTTATCAAAGCGCTGCTCGCTTTCGCTCCCCCGTGACGCTGTAGTAAACAAATAAAAGGGACCATTTTTTAAGTAGGCAGAAAAAAAAATCCGTGTTATCCTGAGTGCTGCCCTGCAGTCCGGGGGGGGGGGGCAACTCCAGTCCTCCAAGGGCCACCCAACAAAGCCAGGTTTTCAGATACCCCTGCTTCAGCACAGGTGGTGCAGTTTTCGACTGGGCCACTTATTTAGCCACCTGTGCTGATGCAGGGATATCCTGAAAACCTGACCTGTTTGGTGGCCCTTGGAGGCTGAGTTTCCCGCCCCCCCTTGGTGTAGCCCCATCACTCTGCTTCTGCCAGAAGGGGTTAAAATGCAGCGAGGAAGCTCATGGCAAATCCCCTAAATGGCAGCTTTGTTCCTGCGGCCTGTTTTCCAGGTGTGAGGTTTACATGTGTGTAGGTGTGAAACAGACACCCCGCTCTGTCCCCGTGGCTGGAGAGACCCTCATTCACACCCCCAGCCCTGCTCCAAATGCACAGACACTCAACAACATTCCTGTGCGGGAACGGGCATGGGGTTAACCTCTGCACTGCTGGTACAGGCCTGTCCCGCAGATAAGGGTTTAAAGGGAGTCCTATCTCATCTACTCACTTTGAGTGATCCCTTTGTGTGTGTGTGTGTGTGTGTGTGTGTGTGTGTGTGTGTTGTGGGTGTTTGGGTTTGTGTGTGTGTGTGTGTGTGTGTGTGTGTGTGTGTGTGTGTGTGTGTGTGTACACGTTGCATACGTGTAAGGTTTCCTCTTGTGTAGCACAGGCAGTTTGCTCACTGCTCCCATAACACAGATCATGCAGGGATCCCTGCCTCGGAGAGCTTACAATTGAATGTGTGGTGATCAAGCTGAAGATGGCAGCGTATCTAGATCCAGGATCACCCACTTCAAAGCACACCGGTCACTTCTGTGAGTGGCTGCTGTGACCTCAACGGGCCATTTCTCATCCCTTCTCCCCTGCAGCCACCTCCTAAATCCCTGGACATGAAGGGGAAGTTTATCTGCGGGCAGTGCTGGCGAAACGGGCGGGAGGTGGAGGCGGATCGAGAGGGGAAATACTGCACCGCCAAGGCCAGGCACAGGTACCAAACGCCGGCTCCTCTGGGTAACGCACCCCTTTTATTAAACACATCTGACACCTCTAGGGATCTTTATTATATTTGTAAAAGTTAGACTGTGACGTCACAGTGTTTTCAGCGAGCGAGCGCTTGTACAGCCAGCGCCCCCACCTCCCCTTATCTTTATTGGTTCTCTGATAAGGACAGGGTGGGATAAGGGGAAAGAAAACTCCGTGAGTGACAAGCACTCCCCCATTCAGAGGCGCCTAAATTACATTTGTAACTAATCCCTCCCCCCCTCCATCCACCACCAACAATGACAGCAACTAATCCTTTCTATTAGTATGGTTAGGTATACTTCGGCTGCAGCCCCAGTCACTGCGCGCACACGCGCATCGGAGCGCCTGGTGATGCGTGCATCAGTTTCAGCTGCGATCTGTGGTTGCACGTCAGGAGAAAAGCAGGAGATCGCGGGGGGGGAGGGGGGGCATGACGTCACGTGGCTGGTTCCCCCTCATTGGCTGAACCGCCGCCGTGACGTGCCATGTCGCTCGGCCGTCGCACCAAAAGAGAACAATGTTGTGTTTCTGCAGGCGCGCGCCGGCAGTGACTGGGGCCGGCCCCATAGAGCGCTGTATCTCGTTGGCACCTCACGCGCAGTTGGGACAAGGCCTTAGGGAAACCAGTGAGACTATTGAGCTGTGAGCGGCGCACAGATCAATCATTTGGACGCTACATCCTTGTAACTATGCAATAAAGTTACAAAACTAAAAAAGCAGCACAGGATAATTCACATTATCTCTCTTGCCAAGATCCGCCCTAATCCTCTCCCGCCTGGGTTATTGTAATATTGTTATTGTAATATTCTGCTAACGGGCCTCCCTGCCTCTCAACTTTCTCCTTTGCAATCTATCCAAAATTCGGCTGCTAGAATAATTTCACTTTCTCCCACAACAGTCACTGCTCCTCTCCTCCTTAAATCCCTCTCCTGCTTCCCATCACTTACAAAGTTCTCCTCCTTACCTCCAAGGCTCTCCACTCATCTGCTCCTCCCTACATATCAGCTCTGATCTCTCGTTATGTCCCTGCTTGTCTCCTGCTCTCTACCCAAAACTCTCTCCTGTCTGCCCCTTTAACCTCCACTGCTCTTTCTCACCTTAAACCTTTTTCCCTCACTGCCCCTTACCTGTGGGACTACCGCACCCCAGTGTACGCCAAGCACCTTCTCTCCCCAGCCTTAAAACTCACCTCATATGAACCTCTTCAATAGCCCGGACTCATAGCTACTGCCCCACACCCACAGTCACTCGTACCAAGCACTGCCATCTACTGCACTTATTCCCTCACCTGCTGTCTCTGTAGCTCTCCCAACATACCACTTAGATTGTAAGCTCTCCGGGGCAGGGATTTCCTTTCCTATTGTCTGATTTTGTTTGTTGCATTTATTGTACTATTATAATTCCCTGTACTGTGTTGTGTCTCATGTAAAGAGCGAAGTACAGCTGTGGGGCGCTATATAAATACACACACACACACACACACACTGTATCTACTTGGATCTGCAATATAACTGCAACTCGTAAGAAAGATTAACAGCCACTGATTACTATACCTACTACATGTATATCTTTATATAGCACAGTGTACTCTGCGCTTTACCAGAGGCAATACAGGGAATTATAATACAATAAGTGCAACAAAGTCAGACAGTAGGAAAGGAAATCCCTGCCCCGGAGAGCTTACAATCTAATGCCGCGTCCATGATTAGCGACCTGCGCGCGCGATCAAAATGCTTAAGGCAATGATCGCGGCCATAGACCGCGCCAGCGCGATGGGGCACGCGTCCCGCATAGAATGAAATGCATTTGATTCCACCCGCGGTGGCCGGGTCACGTGAGAGGTTCGCCCAATGAAGGCGAACCAGCTTCCGTGACGTCATGGACATGCCCCCCTTGTCGCATCCAATTGGAGCGCACAAATAGCTGAACCTAGAGGCAAGCGTGAAGCCACTAGCACGGTCGCACGCACGCGCGCACCCAGCATGGACTCGGCCTTAGTCTGGCGCCACACTGGGGGAGGCAGTTCCTCATTTTATTTTTTTATCTTTAGCCAAACGCTGTTCTCAGCTCCGGGGTTCCTGAGATACTTGCCAGTGAAGTTAGCAGATTAAAATCTTTGCCAGGGGAAAACAAAATGACTGCCAAATCACAGGCCAATAGAAAGCTGCGAAATCATCGGTTGTGGCTTCCTATTGGACGGCCATTTAAATCACCTTTAAAAAAAACAGGAAGTGTTGCCTGTAACTTCACTAATAAGCAATTCAGGGCCCGTGGGGTCTCCGGAGCTGAACATAATGCTGGTTCCAATCCTCTCTTTATAGTGCTGTATCGCCCTTGGCCTCCACCACTTGGTACCACTACTTTTTATACAATGTGCAAAACCAGGGCCCTAATCTCTTTCTCTCTCGTTGGCAGTTGGACAAAAGACAAACGTATTCTGCTTGTGATGTCAAAGGCGAAGAAGAGGTGGGTGCCCGTCCGACCCCTACCGTCGATACGCTCCTTCCCACAACAGTATGAGGTGAGAGGCTGGGGGCAGATAACACACACACACTGTTACATTGTGATCGAGAGAGGGGGAGATATAAGGGTAGAGGGGGTATGAAAGGAAGGAGGGGGTGTGTGTGACACGTAGGTAGAGAGAGGGCATATTGTATGGTGGACACTTTCCAATGCATCAAGGGTTTCAATAGGAAGGAAGCCTTTTTCCTATAGTGAATGCCTGAATAAGAGGGGTATGACCTGCAGCTGGAGTGTGAGAGACTGAGTGGAAACATGAGGTAGTTGTGCTTCACTGAAAGAGTAGTGTATCCACGGAACAGTCTCCAAGACGAGGTGGTAGTTTAATACTGCAAAGGGGTTTGAAAGCTTGTAGGATAGATCCAAGGAGACCCTAAATAAGTAAAGAAGCCAGGGATGTGATGGGGTCCCAGAGTTTACAGCAAGTCTGGCAATGGGCAACTTGTGTATCCGGGGACAGTACAAGAAGCTTTTTAACGAACTTTTCATCCCACGGGCAGTACAAAGGACTCGGGGGAATCCCATAAGGAGGAAAGGAGATTTCACCATCAACAAAGGAAAGGGTTCTTTACAGTAAGGGCAGTTACAATGTGGGATTCATTACCCATGGAGACTGTGATGGCAGATACAATAGATTTGTTCAAAAAAAGGTTGGACAGCTATTTAGAAAGGAAAGGTATACAGGGATATACCAAATAAGTAAACATTGTATTGTATGTCTTTATTTATATAGCGTCATTAATGTACATAGCGCTTCACAGTAGTAATACATGGGGTAATCAAATAAATAACAGATAATATAAATAACAGATCATGGGAATAAGTGCTTTAGACATAAAAGTAACATTAAGGAAGAGGAGTCCCTGCCCCGAGGAGCTTACAGTCTAATTGGTAGGTAGGGAGAACGTACAGAGACAGTAGGAGGGAGTTCTGGTAAGTGCGTCTGCAGGGGGCCAAGCTTTATGTATCGTGTTCAGAATATCCACAGTGCTATTCATATGCTTCTTTAAGCAAGTATGTCTTAAGGTGGGTCTTAAAGGTGGATAGAGAGGGTGCAAGTCGGGTACTGAGGGGAAGGGCATTCCAGAGGTGTGGGGCAGGATGTGGGAAGGATGTTGATCCAGGGAGTAATCTGATTGCCAATTCTTGGAGTCAGGAAGGAATTATTTTCCCCTTATGAGATATCATTGGATGATATGACACTGGGGTTTTTTTATTTGCCTTCCTCTTGATCAATAAGGAAGTATAGATATAGGATAATCTGTTTAAATTTAGCATAGGTTGAACTTGATGGACGTACGTCTTTTTTCAACCTTATCTACTATGTAACTATGTAACTATGTGTGGGTCAAGAGGGCCTTCTCTGCAAACCATTTGTATGTAAACACAACGAAATGTTTGAGGCTGGTATAATTGTTCTGTGACACGTGGCTTCTCTCTGTTGGATTACGTCCATACCATTAACGTGAACACTCTGCACCCCCCCCCCCCCCCCCCCACTTCCCAATGTGGACTGCACGCAGACCTGTGTCCATGTACAGAAGGGGAAAAAGTGTCAGTACATTGGCAATTGCACCTTCGCTCACAGCCCGGAGGAGAAGGATATCTGGACATTTATGAAGGAGAACAAAGGTCGGTTCAATGTCGCCTTACATCCCTTGCACTGAATTGCGAGCTCTTCAGCACAGGGACTTGACGTCTCTCTCTTCTCCTCCCTCCTCTCTCTCCAACTCCCCTTTTTCTCCTCTCCGCACTCTTCCCTTTTTCTCTTCTCCTGCCACCTCTCTCTCCCCCTCTTCCCTTTTTCTCTTCTCCTCCCTCCCCTCTCTCTCCCCCTCTTCCCCTTTTCTCTTCTTCTCTCCTGCTTTCTCGCAGTCCTGGACCTCCAGCTGATCTTTGAGCTATGTCAGAAGTACAGCCCTGGGAAAGCAGGTGAGGGAGCGGCCGCTGCCTCCAAGGAAGGAGAAAAGCAAATCGTGATGCCCACAGACTACGTGGATGTGATGGTACCTTGTCCTGTTCCTCTCTCCACTAGGCCTGCGCTTTTATCTGCGCAGTTAATGTGGAACCCTGTGGAGGTTAAAAAAAATAAAAAAAAAAATGAGAATAGACAGAAAAGTAAATACAGTAAAAAGAAACCTTGGCAATAAGTGTGTGTGTGTGTGTGTATATATGTGTGTTGATATATATATATATATATATATATATATATATATATATATCAGAAAATAGCCGTGTTAGTCCAGTTGCGATAGTGCAGAATAAATTGTTCTTCAGTATTAGGTGGTACCTTTTTTATTGGACTAACAATTTATGTCATAGGACAAGCTTTCGAGAGTTATCCTCTCTTCTTCAGGTCAAGCAATACTGATATACAAAGGAATCTATGGCTAAAACAGTGTGGAGAGAGGAAAAAAAAAACATATATTAATTACTTATTGATCCAGAGGAAGGCAAACACAAAACCCTGTGACATGTCATCCAATGATATCTCAAAGGGGAAATAAAATTCCTTCTGACTCCAAGAATTGGCAATCAGATTATTCTTGGATCAACATTCTTTTATGTTTACTATTTGTATATCCCTGCATACCTTTCCTTTCTAAAAGATGTGCCAACCTTTTTTTGAACAATCTATTGGTATTGCCTCGCAGTCTCCATGGAGTTATAATGAATTCCATTTTAAAACCTTACTGTAAGAACCCTTTCCTTTGTTTGTGTTAAATCTCCTTTCCTCCAACCTAAAGGGATGACCCTGTGGTCCTTGTGTACTGCCCGTGGGATGAATAGTTCATTGAAAGCTCCTGTATGTCCCCGAATATTTGTATATAATTTCATATCTCCCTTAGACACCTCTTTTCTAATGTAAATAAATCTAATTTAGCTAGCCTCTCCTCATATGTAAAATTGTCCATCCCCTTTATAATGTGGTGGCTCTTCTCTGCACTCTCTCTAGTTCCAAATGTCTTTTCTAAGGAGTGGTGCCCAAAATTGTACTCCAGATTCAAGGTGTGGTCTACTAATGCTTGTAAGGGGCATTAATTATGTTTACTTCCCTTCCATCCATTGCCCGTTTAATGCAAGATAAGATCTGTTTGCCTTTGCAGTATGCAGGACTTGGGCACCTATTGGCTAAGCCTGCTGTCTAAAGCACTGCTAAATCCTTCTCCAACAAGGATTCCCCCAATTTATCACCATTTTAATTTGTAAGTCGCCTGTTTATTCTTGCCTTCCCAAATGCTAATCTTACATTTATCTGATATTAAACACCATCTGCCATTTACCTGCACAAGTTTCACCGTCTATCTCCAATCCTTGGAAGAGAAATGACATCCTGCTCGATCTTACTACCTTACACAATTTAGTATCCTATCAGCAAAGATGGAGACTTTGCTCTCGATGCCAACCTCAAGGGTCATTATAAACAAGTAAAAAGCAGGGGTCCCAGTATTGATCCCCGAGTACTCACATCACGGCCTTAGCCCAACCTGAAAAAGTTACTTTGACAACCTGTTGTCTGTCCTTCAATCAGTTTAATCCAGGTGCATATTTTTAACTGAGTCTAATTGCTTTATTTTTTACACCAGCCTCGTGGAGAACCGTATCAAAAGACTTTGCAACATTAAGTAAACCACAACTGCATTACCCTGGTCTAAAATTTCACTAACCTCCTCAAAGACACAAAATAAGGTTAGTTTGGCATATCTAGCCTTCATAAATCCATGCGACGATTACTAATAAGTTTGTTCTCCTTAGGTATTCCTGACATTATCCTGTATTAAACTGTCAAGTAGTTTCCCCACTATTGAGTCGGCTTACAGGTCTTAATTCCCCGGTGTGATCTAGCCTCACTTTTTAAATATAGGCACCCATCTGCTTACGCAATCTTGTGGTTTACTGAGCCTGTGGGAAATTGAATCATTGAATATTAAATGTAATAGTTTGGCATTTACTGAACTTAACTCCTTGAGAACTCTTGGATGTATGCATCGGCCAGATGCCTTATTTACTTTATTTTTCAAGCTGCCTATGAACTTCTTTCTCAGTTAACCAATTGTTCATTAATATGGAGGTGGTGGCTTCTCCTGCGGCACTACTATTGAACTTGATTCTTCCCTGGTAAACACAGAGGCAAAGAATGTTTTAATAACCTCTGCTTTTTCCTATCTCCAATAATCTGCCTGCCCATCTCACTGAAAGGGTCTATATTTTCTTTCCTCATTTTTTTTGTTTTAATGTACGCTTAAAGAACTTTAGGGGTTGATCTACTTTCTATTGCAATCCTTTTTTCATATCCATTTTGCTAATTTGATTGCCTTTTGCAATTTTTGTTACATTCCTATAATTCTGATACGATGTTCCGTCCCTTTGACTTAGAAGAATCTAAAAGCCTGCTCTTCTTTTCCATTCCTCCCCTACCTGTTTATTTAGCCACATAGGTTTACCCAAGGGTATATACACTGATAAGTGTGCTTTCTAACAATGTTTAAACACTGACCTTTATCTTCTACATTTGCTGCAAAACATCATCCCGCTGTATTACTTGTGATAGTCTTCAATTATTAAAATCTGCCTTTCTAAAGTTCTATGTCTTTGTTGAACCCAAGTAATCTACTTTTTGATAATTTATTCAAATGAGACCATGCATGATCACTGTTACCCAAATGTTCCAGGAATTGAATATTTGGCTATTACTTCTACATTGTTTGATATGACCAAACCAGTATTTGCCTCTCCTGGCCTGGTTGGTCCTCAATAATTGGGTCATATAATTTTTTAAGCACCTCCAAACCGTTTCTTTTGTTTGTAATGCTAATCCCCTATACTGGATAATTAAAATCCCCCTTATGCAAACATGACCTATTTTGATGCTTCTCCATTTGCAAAAGGATTTTAGCTTCCTGAATCTCACAGATTATTGGTGGTTTATAGCATATCCCCACAAACATTTTTCTTATACTTTTACCTCCACTGCTAATTTCTATCCACAAGGTTCTACATTTTCATCAATTCCCTTCAACACACATCTTCCCTTATAATAGGTTTAGATCGCGGTTTAACATATAAGATAATTCCACCTCTTCTTTTGCTCGATCCTTCTGAAAAAAAGGGAATAACCCTCTTAATTAACGTCCAGTATGAGTTATCATCCCCCATGTTTGAGTAATGCCTATTGATATCATACTGCTCCCTTTTAGCTATTAATTCAAGCTCCCCCATTTTATTGTCAGGCTTCTTGCATTAGCAAGCATCCATTTAAGTTTTTTTCAGCCTGTACTATTTATCTGCTTTTCCTTTCTGCGCCCCTGGTTTAGTCTTTAGAAGTTTTACTAGTTTATCTGTATTTACTCACGAGTGTCTCGCTGCTTATCAAACTCGCCATACCCACATTCTACCTCCATAACCATTGTACCTCCTATTCTATTTAGTCGTTATTGTTTTCATTCCCCTCCCCCTCCATTAGTTTAAAATCTCCTCAACCTTTTTAACATTCTCTCCTAGCACAGGAAGTCTTCTTCATTGAGGTGCAATCCGTCCTTAGAATAAAGATGGCAACCTTCAGAAACAGTTTTCTATAGACTCTCTGAGTTTCTCCATTTTTTGCAGCAGGGGGTTATCATTCCCACACACTTCCCTTCATTCCCAGCAACAGGTGTTTCCAGCGGCTGATACCAGGGCACCAGAACTAGCAAGACCTTTGGAAGGGGATTCAGGCAACCTTCACAACAGCTACTGAGAGACAAAAAAAAGTCCGCAGATAAATGGAGGCCATCCCACTCATCTCCATCGGGGATAAAGTACGGCTCTCAAACGCGGAACATCCGTCTACGCCAAACCTTGATAAACTCGGACCACGAGTCATTGTCCCTACAAATCATACGGAAGATCAATGAGGTCACATATCCACTGGAGCTCCATCTGTCATTAAAGATTCCCACCAGTTCATGTATCCTCTGAAACCCTGTGGTGAAAAATCGCTTTTCAGAGGACCCTCCTTGTAAAAGGGGACTTATCCCTGGTCAGTAATGTGCCTTTAATCTGAAGTGTTGTAGTTAATACTAAACACCACCGCCTGATTAGATTGCTTACAAAAAGCCTGCCTTTTAGACAGGAAGTGACTCCTTAGCTCTGAATGAGAGCTGACCTTTGGAGAGAACACAACTCTCTGGAGCTGACGCCGTCTTGACTCTGCCCAGCATAGCTGATTGAAGTCACCAAATAAGACTTCTAAACCTGGATGCTGATTTTCTTGCACGCACGGGTTGGCGACCAGGAGAGCAGGAGAGCTTACGCTACAGCAGCAAACAGATAAGACTTCATTCTAAAGAGACTTCTTATATCTGCTTATGTCATGCTTAGGTGTTTGGGGCTGGGAGACCTGTTAACTAGGAGTTGTGAATTGCATGGGATTTCACTAGAAATACTCCCAGGGAATTAAGCTTTGTTTCCCCCCTGTGTTTGGATGATTCCTGATGAAAAGGAAGGGCACAATAAAGCCTTATTATAATTTCACCTATATAAAGCCTTCATTGTGTACCTCTGTGGACGTCCGTGCTACATTTGGTGTCTGAGGTGGGACAAGAGGTGTTTGAAGTTAAAAAGGACCGGAGATTTTTATGTGAATTTTTTGTTATGCTTTTTGGCCTACAAACAGCTGGAAAAAAAAAAAAAAAACCCCTCAGCAGCAGAGATCAGAGTTAAAGGCGATACACACTGCACTGGAAACTTACAAAAACCAGAAGAGACGCTGAAGTCGCTAACCTTATTGTGCCTATCACAAAGTGTATATGGGTCATTGAAATAGGGGTTTTGCTTCCAGCCATAGTCAGGGTTCAGAGTGAGTTCAGCCCTAAAAAGGGATAGGTGTTTGTTGTTTTCAAAAGTTTCGCTGGAAGCAGTGAATACAGATGGTGACCCACGAGTGGCTGATTTGCAAATAAGGTTGCCACACACAATAGGGCTACCAGCCTGTGAATGGAGTAGCAGGAAAGTGTGAAAATTGATACAAGACTGTGCTGAAGCAGGGGAATTTTTAGCAACAAATGCTGAGTGTTGAGTCACCCTGCCGGGGGGAATGAAAGAATGTTTTTTTTTCTGGAAGTAAAAAGTCTGCTATATATATCTTGGGAGCAAAAAACAGACAACCAAAGTGTGAGTGTGAATGCTTAATACCCAAAGATGAGACTGAAAATACTGAACTCAGGCAGAAAACCAAATTCTGTTGCTGAAGCGGGAGATTGCACTAGCAATAAAATGGTGTAGAGCAAATAGACTTTTTCTTTACCTAGCAACTGCCACATTTGTATACCTGATAAAGAAGAAAATGCATGCACAGCACTGCTGTATTGGGAAAAAAAAAAATTCCAAGAAAGAAAGCTACACAGAGATGCCTGTGAGAGCTACGACCTTACAAGCAAAATATGCACATTTGTTGGACTACCACAATGGGGGTTCTAGCAAATACAGTGGCAACAGCGCAATAGTGCCTCCTGGAGGTCAGGAAGAGAAAATTACACCTGATAGCCTAAAAATGGAGGACAAGATTCAGCGTTCTGTAATGGAACCCTACCCACGGAAGAATGGCCCTTCCAGTCCAATAAAGAGGAAAGACATCTCTTACAGGGAACCCGAACCGAGTCAACCCACAAAACACCCCAAGAATGGTGGGGTGCCTGAACTCGGCAACGAACAGAAAAGACCTCTCCCTTTTGATGACGAATATGATCAGCAGGAGACAGGACGGGAGCAGTGGATCACCGAATATTTCTGTCAGATAAGCAGCTGCAAGAAAAGCCTGGCATATAATGAGCTGCTAAATTTCACAATGAAGATGGAGACCCAATATCCCTGAAGGGACGGTTTCATCCAAAATCAAAAAGGCGGAAAAAGAAAAAGCAGTTCTTCACTACCGTGGAAGGAACAGACACGTCCGCAGATCCTGTGGAGGGCAAAAGGGGAACCTAGTGGCCCTGCAGCTCGAGAAAATGGAGAATGTCTCCCGCGGGTAACCGAATATCCAGAGGGCCAAGGCAGAAGTCGGTGTACCCCAAAAAGTGTCTGTCCGGTGACAAACGTGAGGAACCCTCGGCCAACCATCCCAGGACAGTGGAGTCGGAGCCAGTGAGTGACGATCCCTTGACCAGCCCTGAAGATGCACTGCAAGGCCAGCATGACTGTGATCTACTCTGTGAGAATTGGAAGGAGAGAAAAAATAATAATGCTGAGCTACAGAAGCACAGCATTTACTCTGCGGCCAAGACCGAATTGGAGGATCTCAAGACTGAGCTAGATACTGCAAAGGCTATATTTCCGCCAGTGGAGAAAAGCAGAGCCATCTGAATAAAATGGTGGGACGCTAAGCGGAAGTATGAGGAGGCATGAAGAGATGACAGTCTTCCAGCAAGAGGTTACCACTTTCGCATAGAGCTGATGCCTCACAACAGGGGTCAACAGTGTCCGGATAGAGGTGGACGTATCTATCAGAAAGAGGTTCAGATACTCCGAGAGCACTGGCTGCCTCACATCATGAGACAACAGTCGCCGCACAGACCTGGAAGTTTCCAGAAAGGAACTACACCGTCTCACTGAGGAGCTGGACATTGCTAAAGAAAACTATTGGTAAACTTGAAACAGATCTCAAAGTTCTCAGAAGGAGCTTCAGACCCTCCAACCTAGAGAAGAAGTCTCACGCCAGGAGAGTTGTCATTCTCAAAGCAGATGTGCGTACAATGGAAGGAGGACTGCAAAGAGGCCCTGAAGAATACAGAGAGACTAAAAGGAAATTCAGATTAAAAGAGAAAGAAGGAAAACTTAAAACTGATAGAAGAAAAATTTTCAGTTAACAGAAAAAGTCAAGGAAAAGTTTGACGCAGGCAGCACCGACTGCAGAACAACTGCAAGGTCTGCGTACACACCTCCAGTAGCTGAAAGAAGCAGCAAAAAGCTACAGGAAGAAAAAACTGCAGGCTGATAAAAGAGGTTAAAGTGCTGCAGGAACGTTCTGAATACCCAGTATGTCCCCACGAGCAAGTATTGAGGAGCTAAAGGCCACGCTGCATGTCTTCAGACATCGTGGAAGCGGAGCTTCGATACAGGTGACTCTTTATGAGAGGGAGCATGAGAACGCTCAGAAAATGGAGCAAGAGCTGGAGAGACAGAGAGACTGTTCCATTCCCTTTAGTCAGTACACCCCCCCCCCCAGGAGAAAACAGCGCAGCGGAACCTTGACGACAAAAATTACAGCGCTCGAGAATATGAAGGATACAGACCTCCAATACGGAAAAAGGTGATTGGCTCTGCCAAGCACCAGTATCCCACCCAGTAACTAATGCCCGTAAGGACAAGGGTACAGTGAAGGAGTTGGGGACTCTACGCAACTTCAAAACAAAATTACGAAGTTTGAGCCACCAAAGAAAGCACTAGCCAAACCTAAAGCTGCCAACAGGCAACAAACAGAGGTAGGAGTGCAGAATCAAAGCCAGTAGAATCCTTAGCTGAAGAAGCTGAATGAACTGGCGACTCCGTGTGTGGAGAAGCTGCAAGAAAGAAAGACCACTTCAAGAGCAGAAAACTCTAAGGGTAGTCCTAACTGCTCTACAACTGTTGCATACAACTTTGTCTACAAAAAGAGGAGTGCCGAGCAAAAGAATCTCAAGACCGCACACGCGATAAAAGATTTACGTGGAAAAAGTCCTCCTCGAGCGACTGAGGGTGCTGATCTCAAGCACCTTCGGGAGGAGACAAAATAAACGGAGAAAGGGCTCCAATCCCAGCAGGACAGAGGGTTCTTTCCTCCATCCCCTCTCATTCAAGTCACAGAGAAAGATCTCGAATGAGAGTGGAAGGATGGGGCTTTGGCCGTGGTAAGCCGAGCTTCCCACAAACAGGGGAGGTATGTTAACAGGGACTGTTCAGTAATGTGCCTTTAATCTAGCAGTGTGGTAGTAATTACTAAACACCACCTGCCTGATAAGATTGCGTACAAAGCCTGCCTTTGAGCCAGGAAGTGACTCCTTAGGATCTGAATGAGAGCTGACCTTTGGAGAGAACACACATCTCTGGAGCTGACCAGTCTTGAGCTCGCCCCAGCAAGCTGATTGCAAGACACAAAATAGACTTCTAAACCTGGAGCTGATTTTTCTGGCCGCACGGGTGCGGTTCCAGGAGAGCAGAGAGCTTACTCTACAGCAGCTAACCGATAAGACTTTCATTCTAAAGAGACTTCTTATATCTGCTTAGTCATGCTATTGTTTGGGGCTGGGAGACTGCCTGAACTAGGGTTGTGAATTGCATGGGATTTCACTAGAATACTCCCAAGGGAATAATAAGCATGGGTTTCCCCCCCCTGTGTTTGGATGATTTCTTGATGAAAGGAAGAACAGCCAAAAAAGCCTTATTATTAATTTCACCTTATAAAAGCCTCCAATTGTGTACCTCTGTGAAGTCGTCTACCACTCCTCCAATCCAGTAACCGTTGAGGGTCAAATGAGTAGAGGTACAACCGATATGACTTTCGTATCTCAGGGGATCAATTCAGTATCTGGTGGACTGGAAGGGGTATTCGGTCCTGAGGAAAGGAGCATGCTAAAGTTTCTAGATCTTTCATGCCCCAGCCCTAGTCAAGGGTTCCGCCGTCGGCAGCCAGAAAAACCAGGACCTGGTCGCCCCGATGTTCGACCCTGAAGGGGGGGAATAATTAAAGGGATCGCTCTGAAACATTCAGGATGAATGATGAGAGGAGCTGACATACTGGTACGAAGCCACCAGGTGGCCATCTTGCTTCCTAGAAATCCTACCCATACCCCTGACAGGAAAAACAGCCTCTTTTGTGTCTATTGCAAGCAGACGCCTCTGGCCTTTAAAAGACAGCAGTTGCTACTAGTCTTTGATCATGCAAGTTACTCGGAACGGACCTAACTACCTCTTGCTTGCCTCAACCCGGAACCGTACCTGACTACCCTGCATCCCAGGCCTCGGCGGTGGATCCACTCAATGCTCTGCCCGCGGGTCGTATCCTGTCTTGCAGTCAGCAACGTTACAATAGTGACCTGACCAGCTTGGGGTGCCGTTCGGATTTCCCTTAGCAGGGCTGTTGCTAGGGGGCTGGGCAGGTTCCCCCATCCTGATTGGCTGAATAATCCAGCAGCAGCCAATCAGGAGAAGGTGGCAGGAGCCGGGGGTGGGGCTAAGAGAGAAAACAGCAAGAGTTGGAGGAGAGGGGTTGTGTGGGCTGCAAGCCACTATTTAAGCTCCAGAGACCCCAGTTATGGAGATAATACCAATGAAGTTACGGATAACATCTCCCTCAGGGGAAACAAAATGGCTGCCAAACCTCAGGTCAAAGGAGCTGCAACGTCAGTTGTGGCTTCGTATTGGACAGCCTTTAAATCCCGATTACAACACAGGTAGTGATACTGGTCAACTACACCTGTAAGTATTTCTGGGATGGGGGATCCCTGGGGCTGAAAATAAGTGGGTCATTTCTGGAGGAACGCCCAGTTCCAATCCTGAAAAAAACGTTGAGAGTCCAAATATCCAATGTATATCCTCCATTCAAAATCCATTGCATATTACTGTGATAGAAAAAGGGAGGGCTACCTAAATGATGTGTGTGTTGTGTGTCACACCACACACCCAGCAGTAAACAATAGTCTGTGTGTGTTACACACCCACCAGTAAACAAAGGAGTCCAATGCACATATAATATGACAAATTATTTTTTATTTCTATGGTTTTTTCTTATGAGTTATTTATGTCAATCTTTTGGCAAAAACATGTCAAGGTGGAGGTGGAATATGAATATATGTATATAAATATATACACATACTTGTCAGATAAAACTTTCAATGTGCTCCATTAAACTGAATTACCAAAAGTTAGAGGTGTGGAGTTGAAAGTGTCGTTAACTCGTGTGTGTGAGATGCCAAATTTGATCTGTCCCATTACAATTCGTGCGTCATTTAACGCCTCCGATTCTCCAAACCACAAAATGACTCACACGGGGAACCGGTGGCAAAATCTCTTGCCACATTGACACAGTAGGCGTGCCTCTCTAGACGGGATTCACATGATCTCATAAGGGAATGCGATCCAGTTAATGCCATATAAGCCAATATCGTTAATGCTAAATGAGCTCGATATGCCTTGTAAGAGTTTATTAAATCCCCACTCCCCCTTAGCACAATCCTACAGCCAATATTACCTTGATACTTGATCACCGTGAGTTGTTGATGTATGCTTATTTCGGATCAGATTATTAATAATCTTTTGGAGGTTAATGCTCCAGTGACCTAATAAGTGCCTTGGGGTGAGTGTCTTCCATTCTGGCATGGGGTACACATTCCCGGCAGACTAAAGGTTATCAATAACAGTCTGGATGCGCGGAATTTTTAAGCCTTGGTACCAATCACAAAAAGGATAGATTGAAAGTCGAGTTCAAGGTATCTCTATTCTCTTATTTGTTGGGTGGCCCTTGGGGACTGGAGTTGGCTCCCTTGTACTATGAAACCCCAAAAAAAAAAACAGCACATGATTTATCAAGAGAGAAAATATTTAATGGGATTTTTTTTTTTTTTAAATGGTGGTCCATTGTTTTAGTCTGTGATTTGATAAGCAGACACCCACATTTTCTTTTCTGATATCTCGTGTGGTGTTTTGTAAGACATGTCGCCCGCCCTCGACAACCCACCTTCAAACTTTTATTAGCAAAGACAAGGGTAAAGGAAAAAAAAATCTAATTCTACTGGGTCGTGGTGTCCGTTTTCCCCCAGTTTGGGGCGTCCGTTAAAACACTTAAATGGCAAATTAAAAAAAAAAAATCAAAAATGTTGAAACTCACGGAGATGAAAAGTTTAACTCAGAAGCAAAAATGAAGAACTGGCCGTTGAGCAAAAGATGATTTCATGATCTTGTAATCGGAGTAGACTGGCTTTGTCTGTACCATGCCCGCTCTTCCGCAGAACATCCTGTGGAAGAGACGTAGGGGGTGGCGATCGGTAAGAAGAGGGGAGGAGGATGCATGCAGAGAGTCCTGGCAATTCCCGTCTCCTCTCTCTCTATCTCCCCCCACTCCTCACACACACATCCTTCAGTAGGAAGTTGTATTGCGAGAGTCGTTGTCGCTGGTTCCAGGAGCATGTCTTTTACGAGCTTTGAAACCTTCTGCTGAGGAGCTCCCGCCTCTCCAGACCACTCATCCAGCTCATCCTGCCGTGAGCGAAGAGGCACTGGTCTTCCTCGGGGCAGCTCTGGGTCCTTTCGATGCTGGTGTGAAAGGAAGGAGAGAGAGAGGAGAGAGGAGTCTGTGTCTGAATGGATATCCCCTGCACTGCCACTGCTGCAGCCCAACCACGTACAACGCCTGAATGCCCGAGTAACAAAGGGGCGTCTCCGGCACACCGTGATCACGTGACCGCTCCGCTGGGGCCATCCTGTGATCGTGACGTCACGGATGATGGTAAACAGAAGAGAAGTCTCTTCCATTCTTCTGCCCGATAGATCGTGTTAGCGCGCCAAAGGACCGTAGTAGAACACGACTCCACCCCCGGGAAAATGAGCAGATAACCCATGACGTAGTGGGTCCCTGGAGGTTCAAACGTGAGAGGTTACATCATGTGGCATTCAAAGGGCTGTCAGGAGTGGTCAAACTCCCAGTCACTCAAGGGCCACCACAGGTCAAGTTTTTCAGGATATCCCTGCTTCAGTACAGTGGCTCAATCATGACATGAGCACCGTGCTGAAGCAGGGAAACCCTAATAGCTGCTGTTGGTGGCCCTTGAGGACAAGGAGTTGGCTACCCTGCCTACACACGGATGAGGACTGGCACTCCCAGGGTTACATGACTTAATGACATTCATGGGGCTCCCAAAGGGTTAGGATGATCAAATCTTCCTAAATAACTTCCAATTAGTTGATATCCCCCCCCCCCCCTCACTATACGGTTAGGAATCCCCACGCTCTTTGCTCTGGCAGCATAGGAAGGGTCACAGCATCCTGCACTGCACCCCTGCAGCCCTCACCTATCGCACAGCTGGAAACTCTCCCATGGGAACGGTATTTCAGGCGCTGTCGCGCTGTGGAGTGAAAAACCCGCTCTTGGCTTCTCGACTGGAGTGTTCTGCCCACTGCCGGTCACTGGTGGCACTGTTTTGCCGCAGAAGAGGTAGCAGTGGAAACCGGCTGGTAGGGGAGAGAAAAGGCGGTGAGGAGCTGGTGGGGGGGGGGATGGGAGGCGTGAGGTGCGGGCGGCGAAGAGGTGGGGGCGAGGAGAAAGGGAGGTGGGGGGGGGGGTGAGGGAGAAGAGAGAGGAGACGATGGGGAGACACATTAGCAGATAATGAAGGAAAACGTTATATACACACACAGTATATTTATAATGCTACAATATTAACACCTATTTACTTCTTATATTATGGCTGTCTTACTATATATATTTATATATATGTATATTACAGTGTTCGACAACCTATACATTTTGCACGCCCCGGGCGAGTGGATTTAACATCGTGGCGTAGCTCCTATTGGCCCAAGCAACACACATGTGGTACTAAGTGGCGAGATTTTTTGTTCGGCGAGTAGATTTTTGGTGATTTGTCGACCACCGTGTGTGTGTGGTGTGGTGTGGTGGGTGTGTTATATATATAATATATATAATAATATAATATCTCAAAAAAACAAATTAAGTAGCGCTAAACCAAAGGAACATGCACATAAAAACCAATATTACTAACAGCCGAATAATGTTAGATAAGCAGCGCACAAGGGGTAAAATAGACGCACACACAATATTAAATTCTAGAGCAGGACAATACAAGACACAACAACAGAAAATAAATGACCAGTCCCAAATGTTCCTTCCAAGGTAGAGAAATCAGGAGTCCAATTGTCTTGAATGGGGATAAGCTGCAGCTCTCAAAAGATTAACCCAATCCTAAAAAGACGTACCTAAAACAAGAAAAGAAGAGAGCGCAGTCCCATAGCGCAATGTGACATTTATTGGGAACGGGACAATGAGAACAAGGGGAGCAGCGCACTTACAGAGTATAAGTTAAAACAAGCAACAGTGAATCATATCACCGCCACGCATGAACCCTTGAAGAAGTCGCTGTCAGTGACGGAACGCATTAGGAAGCTGGAAATACGTGGTACCAGACCTTGTCACTACTCGCGACGCGATCGGGGCCGGGTCGCGCCGCATGGTTATTTGTTGCGCTGTTATCAGCGAGCGCCTCGTCTACATCGGGACATCTCTTATCTAAGACGGATGGGATGGAGTGGGAGCTGCTGGGACACAGCCCAGGGCTAATTCCCTGCAGTGCAGCGCCGGTGGCGGTGATGTGATTCACTGTGCTGTTTTTTTAACTTATACTCTGTAAGTGCGCTGATCCCCTTGTTTTCATTTCCTTTCCCAATAAATGTCACATTGCGCTATGGGGTTGCCTTCTCTTCTTTTTCCGAGAGAGGGGAGATAGAGAGATAGATATATAGATATTATAAATTGTATTTTTTTCCAGACACACACGTTCCCTCACCTCCATCTCACTACCTCGTGACGGGGAAAGGTGGTAATGGTGTTCAGATTTAGATTTACTAGAAAATGTTCAGACCATTTTTATTTTAACAAATTTATCGTGATCTAATCGCGATAAACTTCTCAATATCTTTATCATGATGAAAATGTGATATCACCCAACCCTAGCCTCAACCCCCAAATAGAAACACCAAAAAGCAACAGCTCCCTTCCCCGAGGCAATTATTTAGATGGGACGGAGGCATTGGTAGAAACAAGAAGCATCTTTCAAGGGAACCTCCACTGCGCCTCAAGAAGAAAGTTTTCGACCAGTGTACCTGCCCGTGTACATGTGGGTATGATCAATGTATTTGCCGTGCTCACGTGTGGGTGTGACCCGTGTACGGTGGGGTGTGACCCGTGATTCTGCCCATGCTCAGTGTGGGTGTGACCCGTGTATTCTGCCCGTGCTCACATGTGGTGGGACCCGTGTATCTGCCCATGCTCACGTGTGGGTGTGATCAGTGTATCCTGCTTGTGCTCACGTGTGGGTGTGATCAGTGTATCCTGCTTGTGCTCACGTGTGGGTGTGATCAGTGTATCTTTGTGCTCAGTGTGGTGTGAACGTGTATTCTGGCCGTGCTCAAGTGTGGGTGTGACCCGTGTTTCTGCCCGTGCTCCGTGGGTGTTGTGACCGTGTTTCTCGCCCGTGCTCACGTGTGGGTGTGACTCGTGTTGTATTCTGATGTGAGATGGAGGGGGGGTGTGTGGGTGATGTGAATGCAGGGGGGAGGGTGAGGTGATGTGAGAGGGGGAGGGTGATGAGATGCGGGGGTGGGCTGATGATGATGATGATGATGATGATGATGATGAGGGGTGCTGGGGGAGTTATGAGATGATGATTATTTTACCTGTGCGGCCCAAATCTGTTTTTCTTGGGGCAGTTTCCTTCCTTCTAACTTTACAAGTTGTATGGCGGGTGCAAGCGGGATATTTTTATATGTACAGTATTGTGGAGTGGGGTTATATGTATTAGGGGAGGGGTTGGTATGTATTTTGTAAGGGGGATGAGTGAGAGTGGTGGGTAATGACAGAAAGGTAGGGGGCGAGTTGAGAGGAGAGAAAGTAAATGAGGAAAAGAGGGAGTAAGAGAGAGATGCTGAGGAGAGAAATACATGCGAGGCGGGAGGGGGGAGAGGTGGGGGGGGGGGGGAGAGAAATAATGGGTGGGAAATAGAGGGGGCTCGTGAGGTGTGAAATGTTGTGATTTACCCTGTGAACCTAATATGTGTCAGCCAGATAGGGGTTCCCCCAAACAAAAAAGATTGTGAATCATGACCTAGGAGATCATTGGGGAGGCTTCATCCAGCAGATGACAACACATGCAGCGTGTGTGTGTGTGTGTGTGTGTGTGTGATATATATATATATATATATATATATATTATATATTCTCAAATTCTCAAACGTTGTAGTGTGTTTGTTGTCGTCCTGTGACTCCCTGTGTCTAGGGGCAATCACATTGGACCTTTCGCCCGTCACTCCGCCTCAGGCCAATGAGATGGCTCCCTTGGCCCGCCCGCCCCGCCACCCTTCATTGGCGGTGTGGGCTAACAGTGTCTCACACACACCCTGTGCCCCCCTCACCGCAAATCCCGCCCCCCCCTCACCGCAAACCCCCAGCCTCCCCGGCGCCAAGCCTCCTCCACCTCACCTCTCGACACGCCGCCAGCCAAACTCCCGCCGCCTCCCGCCAAATAAACGTCGCCTCTCACACGCCGCCGCCTGCCCACTCGGCTCTTCTCCTCGGGGCCCGTATTACCACCGGGTCGCGCAAGCAGGTTACCACCACCCACAAACCCCCCCCCCCCGGCCGGGAGCACCGGGGCGCCAGAGGTACCACCACATTCCCCCCGCGGCGGGCCGGGTGAGCGCGAGCAGGTATCATCATCATCACCCCCCCCCCCCTGCAGCAGGGCCAGAGGAAAAAGTAGGGGGGAGGGGGCACACAACAACAAACAAACAACAACAAACTGACTGACACACGAACTGCCCCATTGAAAACACACACACCACAGACACAGACACACACTGACTGACGTGCGCACACACACACACTGATTGACGTGCGCACACACAGAGTGCCTGAGCACACATACATGACTGAAGACACTGACGCCTGACACGCGACGCACAACACCCGACTTACGCACACACACACACTGATGACGCACACATACACTGCCTGCCACGCGCACAACACACACTGACTGGCTGACACACACTGTCTGACGCACACACACTGAATGGCGCGCGGCACAACACACTGAGATGCGCGTACACACACCCTGACTAACGCACCACACACAGTGCCTGAGACACACATACTGACTGACGCCCACACCACACACACACACTGACGCACACACAATCACTGATTGACTGCCAGCGCGCACACACAAACCCCTACTGACGCTCACACAAACACACACACAGAGTGACTGACGTGCACATACACACACACCGACTGGCTGCCACGCGCACGCACACACCCCCTGACTGACGCACGCACACCCCCTGACTGACGCACGCCACACAACCCGACAGGCGCATGCACACACACACACACTGATGAGCACGCACACCACAAACTGACTGACCACGCACACGACTGACGCACGCAAACACACACACACACACACCCTCACTGACGCACGCACACAACCCCTGACAGGCGCACGCACAAACAAACACTGACTGACGCACCACACACACTGATGACGCCATGCACACCACACACTGACTGACGCATGCACACACACACATGAGCATACACACACACACACACACACAACACACACACACACCACACACACACACACACACACACATGACTGCCTGACACACGCACACACACCCCTGATAGACGCACACCACTCACACACAACACTGACTGACACCACACACACACACTGACTGACGCACACATACACTGACTGCTGACACACACATGCCTGACGTGCACACACACTGACTAACGCGCACACACTACAGACTGAAGCACACAAACACTGACTGCCTGCCAACACACTGCCTGACGCACACAGACACTCACACACACCCGGACCGCGCCACACACAAACACACATTGACTGCCACGCGCACACACTGCCTGCCGCGCGCGACACACAACACGACTGACGCGCGTGCACCACACACACATACACTGACTGACATGCACACTGACTGACGTGCACACGCACACACACTGACTGACTGACTGACTGACTGACACACACACACAAAGACTGACACACCCACACACACCACTGACACACACAACAACGACACACGACACACACAACACATGACAAACACACACCCACACAGACACACACAACTGACACCACACACACACACACACACTGATGACACACACACACAAACACACTGGACACACACACACACTGACTGACACACACACACACTGACTGAAACAACACACACACACAACACACTGACTGACTCACACACAAACACGACTGACTCACCACACAAACACTGACTGACTCACACACAAACACTGACTGACTCACCACACAAACACTGACTGACACACACACACACACACACCACACACACACAACACACACACACACACCACACACCACACACACACACCACACACAACACACACACACACACACACACATGACTGCCACAACAGATATTTACTGTAGATAAGGTAGGTGTTATGTTGTATGAAGCCAGGGACAGTGACAAAGGGAAAGGTGGGGAGGGAGAGGGATACTGGGGGAGAGAACGTGTGGATAAAATAGAGGCAAGCAGGATAATTACAAGCAATTTTGATAGGGTGTGAGAAAACCCATTTCTCACACCCTATCAAAATTGCTTGTAATATCCTGCTGCCTCTATTCTTATCCACACTTTCTCTTCCCCCCAGTATCCCTCCCCTTCCCCACCTTTCCTAGTCACTGTCCCTGGCTTCAAACACAACACCCTACCTTATCTACAGTAAATATCTGTTGTTTG